>OZ005740.1:184242123-184523623 GCA_963930735.1 Dioctria linearis
TATCCCCAAAACTCGAGATGAAAAATAAGCGAACTCCAGCAACAAAATCGAAATCCTATGCTATTTCCCTATGCTGGAGAGTGCTGAAAGTGATCTCGTATCCCCAAAGTGATCTCGTATCCCCAACATCCAAGACTCAATGGTGCACCCAAGACACAGTGGTGCATCAAAGGCACAATGGTGTATCCAAGGCACAAACCACACATCCCTGTAGTACCGATTAATCCCGCTAGGGCGCCGTCGAGACTCAATGAAACCAAAAGCCTACATTTAGGCGCAACACATATCTATTTAAGAAAACCGTAGTACGGGAGCATGCTGGTAGTACCTGCTAATGTCGCTAGAGCGCAGTCAAGACCAAATGATACATCCCGGTAGTACCGGTTAATCCCGCTAGGGTGCAGTCGAGACTCAATGGTGCTCCCAAGACACAATGGTGTATCCAAGGCACAAACCAATAGAGCCAAGACACAAACCCACATTTAGTATGGACTCAAACCACCTAGCGACGGTGGCGCCATCTGTGGCGAAATCCTGGAGGGTTAAAAAGTGGTCCAGTAGCCCCATAGTTTAACTACTTATTCGAAAGATTAAAAAGCCATTTATTAAAATTACAGCCAGATAAATGCCACTTTCTTAAGAAAGAAATTGCTTATTTAGGGCATGTCGTAAGCGCAGAAGGAATTCAAGCAGATCCTTCAAAAATAACAGTTGTCAAAACTTATCCCAAACCTAAAAAACCAAAGGATGTCAAAGCATTCCTTGGATTTGTAGGATACTATAGGCGTTTCATACCAAACTTCTCAAAACTAGCCAAACCTTTAACAAAACTGCTAAAAAAGATGTACCGTTCTTATGGGACAGCTTCTGTGACGAGTCTTTTAGAATTCTAAAAGAAAAACTGATCACTTCTCCTATACTTGCATACCCAGAATTTGATAAACAATTTATCATTACAACTGACGCAAGTGACATAGCAGTTGGTGCAGTTCTATCGCAAGGCGAAATTGGTAAAGATCGACCCATATGCTATGCTAGTAGAACCTTAAATCCAGCAGGAACTAGGTATTCTACTATTGAGAAGGAACTACTAGCCATTGTATATGCAGTTGAACAATTTCGACCCTATGTATATGGTAGAAATTTTACAATCATAACGGACCACAAACCGCTAGTTTGGTTAATGAAATTAAAAGATTCCACTTCTCGACTCATGCGATGGCGAATCAAGTTAGAAGAGTATGACTACACTATCATACACAAACCAGGCACATTGAACGCCAACGCAGACGCCCTAAGTAGAATAATTCCTACAGAGGAAGTAGTAGATGAAGAGAAAGTTGTAAATACAATGACCAGAAATCAAGCAAAAATTCAAACCAATACGGAAAGCTTACCGAAACAGGTTGACCTGTACAGTAAATATATTTCAGCTGTTCACTCAACTAATAATTTAATAACAGAAAGCAGCGATCATTTGTTGAACCAAAAAGGTATCAACCATAAATTCTTCTTATTACCAAATTCTGAAGGTGAAACCGAGTGCTATTTGAAAGACCTCTTTCCTGCTATGGAAAATGAGCGTACTACAGACTATATAAAATGCTATGAAATGAAGAAACATAGTTACATAATAGCTAAAAGTGAATTACCTATGAGAACTATAGACGATCACAAACAGGTGTTAAACGTATTAACCCAATTCAAAAATCATGGTATTCAAAATAAATTCAAAAAAATAAACCTATCACTTCCGAATATAGATTTATTAGCGCTCTCAGAACTAAAGAATATGATTCATTTCATATTCGGAGGCCAAATTTCTGTTAAAATCTTCTTATCTCGCGTAAAAGTAGTAACAAGCACTGAAGAACAAAAACAAATAATAGAGACGTTTCATTTGTCTCCAATCGGAGGACATCAGGGAATTACACGTACAATTAAGAGGATCCAAAGCATGTATAGTTGGCCCAGACTCAGTCAGGACGTAGAAAGTTTCATTAAGAAATGCCCATCCTGTCAGGCCAATAAGCTCTCTAAGAATCCGAAAATCCCGATGAAAATTACCACAACCAGTTACAGACCTTTTGAGAAGGTATCACTAGATATAGTGGGACCACTCCCGGTTAGTCACGAAGACAACATATTCCTCTTGACCTTCCAGGATGATCTTACTAAATATACGGAAGCGATACCTTTGCGCAATGCCGAAGCTCGAACAGTCGCCGAAGCATTCACTATAGAAATAGTCTGTAAACATGGTATACCTGAGTCAATATTAACCGGTCAAGGATCTAATTTCTTGAACGAAATATTTACTCAAATGTGTAAATTATTAAAAATTTCCAAACTACAAACTACCCCATATCATCCCCAAACCAACGGAGCCTTAGAGCGAAGTCACAGGACTCTGGCCGAATACTTACGCCATTACGTAAATCGCGATCCACTTACATGGGACACTTGGATCCCTTACGCAATGTTCGTATACAACACTAGCATACATTCTAGCACTGGATATTCCCCTTATGAACTCCTACACGGATTTCCTGCAAAAATACCTTCCACTATTAAATCTTCTCCAGTCATAAACTATAACTATGACAATTACGCGAATGAACTCAGAGCAAGACTTCAACACAGTCACCAAATTGCTCGAGAGAGTCTGATAAACGCGAAGGAAAAATCCGTACTTACGATGGTAAAAGTACTAAAACCAAATCATATAATATTGGAGACAAAGTACTATTAAAAAAACCTGCAAAAAAGAATAAATTATCTCCCTTATGGATTGGACCGTATGAAATAGTTGGAATTAATTCCACCGAGAACTCTACGATTAAGATAGGAAATAAGACTAAAACAGCGCATAACAATAATTTGAAATTATATATAGATTAACTTATAATCAAACATCTTCACTACAGGATTATCTTATTGGCAATTGTTTTCTGGCATGCAACACTAACAACAGCAGCTAATGTGGAACCATTAAGCGTTACCCAATTAGGCGCTAATCCTGGAATATATTTCGAAGAAGTAGGACGAGTGGGATTATTCAGCAACGATTGGCAAGTAATTATCTACTACGAGCTTAGAGACTTCAACTTTGAATTAGAAAAATTAAGCAACTGTACAGAAAACGCTCGTATTCTTTGTGATTTAATAGAACGATGTCATAATAGGTTACCCTTGTGCGATGATATCACACACCAATTACACACTATCAATAGGGCATTAAGACAGAATTCACTCTTAATAAAACATGAAACTGGACGGTTTAAGAGAGGCTTGTTTAACGCGGTAGGCATGTTGAGCAAAACTTTATTCGGAACACTAGATGCTGATGACGCACTAGAGCTAAACTCACATATTGAGAAAGTAAACAATGATCAAGAATACTTATCACATTTAATTAAAAATCAAACCCTCATAATAGACACTACAGTAAACATTTTCAACAAAACCCGTTTAGCAATTAAGGAACAGTTTGTACACATAGAAGATAAACTAGAGACCTTAAGATATGCAGTAAACAAAGTCAACACACAGACACTCCACCAAAACATAACCACGGACTTAGAAACCATGGTCTCTTTAACAGCACTGATGATGTTACGTTTTCAATCTACACAAAATCTATTAATCGATCTAGTAACTGACGTACGCCACGGAAAACCCCATCCTTCAATTATCACACCTGACCAAATGAGAATGATTTTAGAAACAATACAGAAAGAAATCCCCGACACCCTCACATTACCCATAAATAAAGAGATAAGATAATAGAATAATATTCCACCTCAAAATTTCACTCCCCTTCAAGGAAAAATATCAATTAATAAAAGCATATCCATCACTACCCACTTCATATAAAAATCAATTTGCATACATTAGACCTTCTTTAGAATATCTTGTCGTTGATTACAATAGAGAACATTATTACCCTTGAATACAATAGATCTTCAAAATTGTCAGACACATGATCTAGTATCATATCTGTGTCGAATAATCCATCATATTTTTAATGTTCATTCAAGCAACAACCTGTGTGAAATAGACTTACTAAAACATAGCAACAAAATACCATCTCACTGTAAAATCCAAACAGTACCTCAGTTAGATTTTTGGATTCAACTATCTCAACCAAACAAATGGCTTTCTCCATGCAAAATTCAGTCACTATTGATATTGTTTGTGGAGATGAAATTAACTCCAGATTGCTACAAAACACGGGAGTAGTTCAAATAGCATCGGGCTGTTACTTAAGGACTAAAGATCTAGTCATACAAGCACATAATGTAAAACAAACAGAGCTCAATAATCATTACCTACCTTCTCTTAACCTCACATATTCAATACCACAAATAAAACAAGGAAGCCCTAAAGCAAAACAAGTACATGTAAATAGATTTCACGACAACCAGAAATTACAATAACTTAATGCTGCCATAAAACAAGAGGACAAAGACCTAGAATCACATAGATTAAAAAACTTGTCATTTCACGACATACATCATTATACGCTATCTTACTCGATAATTATCATTGTAATTATTGTCTTCGGAGCAATACTATCGAGAAAAAAGTTGCTAAAAAAAAAGAAAAGAAGAAGATAGTAATGATCACTTGGAGGAAGTTAAGCATGACAATTCCAACCAACTGATCATGCAAACCGAACACTTACATACATACAGTAGCTAAAGCAAAAAATGCGCAGAAACCAATTTCCATAAGCTTTAATTTTTTTACTCAGGTACACATAAAAAAGCTTACAAAAGCCATATGTAAAAAAAAAAGAAGAAGAAAATAAGCTTAATTAAACTTAAAATTATATATGTAACTCCTAACATTAGTGAAAATTTTCTTTTTATAATGACTAACGCCTAACTATATGCAAATAATTTTAAACCTTTTTGAACTTTTCATTATTTTTAAACATAATATTACTTACTACATAAATAAAAGAAAGACGACAATTGTACAACTATATATTAGTAAAAAAAAAAAGAGCTTATATTTTATACTTTTGTAACTGTTATATCCCATAGACTAGATACAATTAGATAAGTTAATTAAGGCCTAAAAATATGCAATTTTTTCCCCTTGCTTGTTGAAAGAAAGCAAAATTAATGTAACTAGAACAACCCTAAAAATATGCTATAAGATAACCAATAACTATTGATGAAATTAATATATCTAGTATAACCCTAACAATATGCATTAAGATAACTGCCAATAGGCTAAACGCCAAAGCCCTATAAATAACTCATCAAATTTCACATTTGCATCGAATATTCTCGAATAGCATTCTCGAATATCAATAACATCCGGAAATCCAAATTTCAATTCCCACGGTAGAGAAATTCTAAATTCTCAGGGATGATATTTCAAAAGAACCTATAAACCTTCAAAAATTCACCTTAAAACCAAATGTATACTTACATGCATTAGTTTCGCTTTCGAAGAGCAAATATTTCCGCATAAACAATGCGACACATTTCCACATTAGTTCCACATGACCAATTGTTCAAAGAACAAACATTCCCCATATGTGAAAATGCAGTCGCATTACAATAGAAACAAAGTCGCTAACTCATAAAATGTCGCAACCCATTTTTCAAGTACACGACGCTTATGCACTTGAAAAATTGACCGTCATATACACCCCACAGCGCTGGGTCTTGCATCATGGAAATAAACAAACATGCACCATATGTTTACCTTTGCCATGATACAAGCCACTGCACTGCTGGTCGTGACAATATGTCGGTATACATACAAATTATGTGTTCACTATTGACCAATAGCAGGCATTTTCTTCGCATTCTCTTTGCTCATGCTTGAACGGCTTATACATGTTATGTATAACATTGCCCAATAGAAGCAATTCAGCCAATTCGGCTTATGTGCCTGAACGGCGTGTTGCTGCAATGATATTATACAGCTGGGCGTGTTTCATTTTTAAAAATGAGGAAGTAAATTCCCTCCACGCGGATTTCCGTGTTTTGAATGGCAAGTACTGAAACTGCCTAAATAAATAGCCGCGTTCTAACCAAGAACAGGCAGTCAGTTTTTTCGAGTTAAAAGAATAAGGTTGACCCCCATCAGTGGTAAGGCACTTATTTTGTTAAATAAGGAAGCAGTCAGTGTTGGCGTTGAGTTTTTTGAAAACTAAAAGAATAAGGTTGACCCCCCATCAGTGGTAAGGCACCTATTCTATTAAATAGCAAAGCAGAAAAAGTGAGATTCTTCAACAGTGAGCTAAATGTGCAAATCTTCTCTTTATATAATTATATACTAATACAAACAAGCAAATAAACAGACTTGGATACGTAAAATATACAAAATATATAACCACATCAAACAAGAGACTAGTGTTTTTATTTAAATTAACAAAAATCAGACCAAAAGGGCCAGCGACCTTCTCCCTAGTGGAAAGTACATCGCAGTCCTTGTCGCGACGAACGCACTAAGAAGGAACCCCCAACAGAACACAACTAGTCATCGTCAGAATACAAAAGTCACACAACTCCAGATTTAATAATATAGACATTTTCAAGACTGGTCTTCTGACATTTAAAAAAGGTTGATTCTGCTTGGGATCGGACAATAAATATTGGCTTATTCCTTTTTCAAATATTGCTTTGCCCTTCCCGTTTATATTTATGTTTAACCCAGTTTTTAGTATGATATTGATGAATATTCTATTTTTATATTATTACTATTTTTATCCTTCTATAGTTCTGCGCATCTTTGATGCCTCTGTAGTCCAACTACAACTGTATTTTTCCTGCTCATTCCTAATTAACTATCTCATTTAGGTACACCTTTAAATGCGCACGCATCGTTCTGTTTTGCTGCTATCCTCCTGAATTTCAGCCCTTTAGTGTGGTATTTTGAATTTATTTTGAATTTATTTTGTAAGTATGCTTCTAATTTTTGTAGTGAATATCCTATTGAATTAACTAGCTGTAACATTGTAGCTTTGAATTTGCTGATTGTTTATATCTGTAATTATTTTATTGAAATTTAGTTCTGCAGTTGATGCAGTGGTTTTTGTCTCGTAAGTACCATATTTGAATTCTGGTTTGTAGTTCTGTATTTCTAAGCTGTAAATACTAGTTTTATTTTAACTGGTTGATATTGAATAGCTCTGAATTTTTCCCTCCAATGTACTTATATTGATCAATTTTGTAACTACTCCATTGAATTGTACTTTTGTAGTATTTGGTTGTAAGTTTAGTTATGCACTACTAGCTCTTAAGTTATTGTATCACTTGTATTATTTTCTTCTTCTTGATTTAGCTTGTAAAACCATCCAGTAGTATCATAATAGGAGTGTAAAAAGCTCTGTAATCTACCATTTTTAATTGACCGAATAAATAAATAAATAAATAAATAAATTAGGAATATAGGAATATGTCGATCCCAATCTCGTTGATGATAGTCAACTACTTGCTTTAGATGCTCGATCAATGTTCTGTTGAAGCGGTCTACCATGCCATCAGATTGTGGCTGTAGAGGAGTTGTTCTAGTTTTTCTTATTCCCAACATTTTACACATTTCCTGGAAAGTCCGCGATTCCAAGTTCCGTCCATGGTCCGCATGAAGTTCGTGAGGCACTCCAAGCCTACTGACCCAATTCGTTATTATTTGTTCCGCAACTGTGGTTGCCTCTTGATTAGGGATTGCATAAGCTTCAGGCCATTTACTGAAATAGTCAATGGCAACTAATATATAACGGTTAGCGCCATCCGTTTCTGGAAAAGGTCCAGCGATGTCTACAACTATCCTTTCAAAGGGGGCTCCGACATTATACTTATACATTTTTCTCTGCTTCTGTGTTGCGGCCCTTTACAAGCAACACAGACAGTGCATCTGCGGCACCACTCCTCCACATCTTCTCGCATGTGTAGCCAATAAAACCTTTCTCGTATTTTGGAAATGGTTTTGTTCACTCCCAGATGTCCTCCAGAGGTTCCACCGTGCATTTCTTCTAGAACGTCTTTGACGTTTGATGCTGGCACGGCTATCTGCATTCGGAAAGATTCGTCATTAAGTGCTTCCCACTTGCGTTTTAATACACCACATTCAACATGAAGAGAGTTCCATTGATCCCAGTAACTGTTCAGCTTCTCACTAAGTTCCAAAATATCCTTCCAGTCTGGTCTTACCATGTCTTCTTTCGAAGCAAGAATAGGTGAAATGTCCAGATCTTCTTGTTGTGCTGTTCGCAGGTCCTCGTTGTCCCAACCTGTAGTGGTGGTTCCACGGTTACCAACTGTTTAGTTGCTGTTGTTTCTTTTTCTTCCATCCGGGCGCAATGTTTGCATTCAAGTTTGCATGGACGTCGTGAAAGGGCGTCCGCATTTCCATGGATACGACCTCTTCGGTGTTGTATTTCATAATCATAAGCCTGGAGTCGCTCTATCCATCTCGCCACTTGTCCCTCAGGACTCTTAAACTGCAGAAGCCATTTAAGCGCTGAATGGTGGGTGCGAAGGATGAATTTCTGCCCATAGAGATATTTATGAAAATGCTTTGATGAACTTACAATGGCAAGTAGTTCCTTTCTTGTAGCACAATAACTTTTTTCTCTGACTTTGAAAGTGCTTTGCTGTAGTAACCTACTGGAACTTCTTGGCCATTCTCCTCCTGAGAAAGCACTGCACCAATACCTTCATTGCTGGCATCCGTGTATAATATAAATGTTTTTCCCAGCTTTGGATAGTGAAGTACTGGAGCTTCACAGAGCTGTTGCTTAAAATTTTCAAAACTTTCGTTGCATTTATCCGACCATATGAACGGCTTTCCCTTTTCGGTAAGTTGATGTAGGCTTCTTGCTATATCTGCAAAACCTCTCACGAATCGCCTGTAGTAGGTAGCTAAACCAAGAAAACTCCGTAATTGATGTTTGTCCTTTGGAACTGGCCAATTTTTGACGACTTCTATCTTCTCTGGATCGGTTCTCACTCCTTGTGATGAAACTATGTGCCCTAAATATTTAACTTCATTTTTGAATAGAGAACATTTACTCGCACTGAGCTTCAATTTTGCATCTTTGAGTCTTTGAAGTACGTCCCGTAAGTTGTTTTTATGTTCCATGAATGTCCTTCCGATTACTATTATGTCATCCAAATAGACAAGACATGTTTTCCAGGTTAAACCACATGGCTGGAGCATTACATAACCCAAATGGCATTACTTTGAATTGCCATATGCCACTACCAACTGAGAAAGCAGTTTTATCTCGGTCCTCGGGATGTATTTCCACTTGGCAGTAACCACTCTTCAAATCCAGCGTGGAAAACAACTGCGCTCCGGAAAGGGTATCCAACGTGTCATCAATCCTTTCTAATGGATAGCTATCTTTTCTCGTCACGTTATTTAGTTGGCAGTAGTCTACACAGAATCTACACAGAACCAGAACAACTGGCGATGTCCAAGGGCTGTTAGATTCCTCTATGATGCCTTGTTTCTTCATGGAGTTCATCATGTCTGCAACTTCTGGTTGTTTGGCTAATGGCAATCTTCGTGGTGTCTGTCGAATGGGCCTGGTATCTCCTGTATGGATCCGATGCTGGACAAGATTTGTTTTACCATAGTCATCATCATTCATTGCAAATAATTCCGAAAATTCATCGATCACCTCTTTGGCATCGTTGTGTTGTTGTTCACTTAAGGCACTGGAATCTGAATCTGTTGAGTAGTCGCTGGTACAATTTTTGTCTCCTTGACATTACTACCATTATCCAAAGTGACGATTTGGTAAACGGGTTCACAATTTCCAATTATAGCAACTTCTTTTAGTTGTATCTCATTTTCGGATGTGATAAGCACTCTAACTGGTATTAATGTTGCACCTTCTGTCTTCACTAAAGTCTTGCCAACAATGATGCTCGATGTAACTTTTGTGGGGTTCTGCTCCACCAGATAAAATCGGCAGGTCCCGATGTCATCAGTAACCTTTGTCCACATTAGTGTCTCGGAGCATGGCGAAAGAGTAATATTTTCGTAGACCATCGTCCTTACTTTCGCAGGATAATCTGCTCCTTCTCCTAGTCTCATATTTGAGAATCCGCTCTCCGACAGCAAGATTTATTTTGTATGTGGTCATGAAGTCTATTCCAAGAATGCATTCATCCATTATGTCTGAAACCAGGAAAGTGTGAGGAAATAGTAGTTCGCCTAGTTGAACATCTAAAGTTATTTCTCCAAACACCCGTGCTGCTGCTCCAGTTGCTGTTCTTAGTAGATATTTGGTGGTGTTGTGAAGCCTTTGTTCTTAACAAGATTTGCTCTAATAATTGATCTTGAAGCTCCAGTATCGATAGTGACTGCGCAGTCATTTTTTCCTACCCTTCCATATATAACAAGACTGCTATTATTTCTCTGTAACTGACCTACTTGGATGATGACTTCGGGGCTGTCGATTCCACCAACCAACTTCTGCCCCACAAAGTTGGTTTTTACTAGTTTTCCGACTGCTCAACAGGAGAGGCGATGCGACTATTCGCTGCTTGATATCTTGTCTCTCCACGAATAGCTTGTTCCCTGGCTCGACATCTTTGGCATTCTTCTTTCCCCTCTTCTTCTGGTGATTCCACTCATCGACATTTTCTGCGGTCTCTTTGAAGGTGCCCTGGTATATTACAATTCCAGCATCGAATGGCACCACGTGAAGGCGGGCTCTGTGATGATTGCACTCTGTTGCAAGTACATTCTTCCACTGAAATTGCTCTCACTCGTACTGCACTCTGTGAAGCTTGTCTGGCGGATTCATACGCTAATACATGGGCTAGTGCTTCTGCTGTTGATTTCTTTCCTGCTGGCCTTAACGCTTGTTGTAAATTTTGATCTGCAGTAGCGTTAACAAATGCCTCCGTCGCCACTTCATTGAGAAAATCCGCACTCACGCTGCAGTATGAAAGATGCGCTATTCTTTCTACATATACCTGCAGTTGTTGTAGTGATTCGCCATGTTTTTGAATCTTGTTGCGCAACTGTAGGCGATATACTTGCTGCATGTGCTCATCTCCGTAACGTATTTCACAGTTTGTAACAGTTCTGACGCAGGACCTCGAAGTGTTAACACCAAGGCTATAGCTTTGTCTTCATCATTCCACCCATTTACCTCCGAAGCTGCCTCGAACTGTCTCTTGAAGATATGCCACGAATTTTGTCCATCAAATATGGGAGCTTTCATTCTACCTGCTCCGGATATATCAGCTGCCACGTTTAGAGGCTGACGATGCTTTATTCTTTCCAGATCCATTCCAGCCTTAAAACTGTCAAGCTGCTCGGTGACTTTTTGTAGAGCTTCCGCCACTTCCTGCTCGAATCCTTCAATTTTCAAATTTTGTTCTTCTAAAGAACTTTTTAGAAAATTTTTCTGATCCTCCAAACGAGTTTCTAGACAATTCTCCAGAGAACTCTTTTGTTCGTCCAAGCGGGTTTCCATAGATTTCTTCTGCTCATCTAACCGGGATTCCAGAAAACTCTTTTGTTCCTCAAAGGCATTCTGTTGTTCCTCAAAAGCATTCTTTTGTTCCTCAAAAGCATTCTTTTATTCCTCAAAAGCATTCTTTTGTTCGTCCAGATGGGTTTCCATAGATTTCTTCTGCTCATCTAAGCGGGATTCCAGAGAATTCTTTTGTTCCTCATTGGAATTCTTTTGTTCATCAAAACGGGCTTCCATAGATTTCTTTTGTTCCTTAAGAGCATTCTTTTGTTCGTCCAAACGGGTTTCCAGAAATCTCTTTTGTTTCTCAAGAGAATACATACATAAATTCTTTGGAATGATAGCTTTAAAAAAGTTAAAGAGCTCTCAAAAAGTGATCCGGGTTTATATGAAGATTTTCTTATCTAGTTGTAAAGTGTCTCAGCCTGAACTAAGCAAGGGGAAGCTTTGCTACTACCTGTTCTTTTTCTTCTTTCACGGCTGACACCTGCATCGTTTGTCCCATCATCGTGTTGTTCTACTGGAGCTTTTTGCGTGAATCATTTTTCTCCTTTAAAAGCTTATTACTCATAAATTTTTTGATCTTTTGACAAATAATGAGTGAGCAAGAATTTTGATTATCTCCCTACAATTTACGGCTCTTAGACCGGGAGATGATGACAGAAAAATCCAAGTCATTTGTTACAAGTATGGCGACCTTTAAAGGGTCGAATTAGGTGATTTAAGAAACGAAAATCATAATTTTAGGGCTGGCCGGCGTGGCGTAATTACAGGCTAATTAATTAAACTTGTCGGTATTAAAACGATTTGTTACGCAAAAACTCTTATATTTTCTTGTAGTCCATGAAAACAAACATGGCGGTAGCGCAATGCCATTCACGAGAATCATAATGCCATACCATTACGATGCAAAGACGTAGATTTTTTTAATTATGCAAAACGAACAATTGATTTCTTCTTCTTAATTCCACGATGCATGTGTATTAAAATACTCGGAGATATGCCATAAAGTCGAAGATATGCCATAATGTTGAATGAGAACTTTTATATGGTATATCTCTGACTTTTTCTCCTAATTTATGGTATATCTCCGACAAAATGTTTTCGACAGACTGGCCATACTCCTCTATCTCACTAGTTATTTCATAAGCCGTTGTTAAAAATGTCGTTGCCTCGCTCTAAATCTCTACAAAATATAAATGTCGCAGTAATGAAAATCCGCCTTTATTACGCATCAATTGAATATTCGGAATGAATAAAAAAATGCAATGCTGGTAGTAACCCGAAAGTGAATTTCATTCTTGTTGCTACGTAAAAAAAAGAAGAGTAAATTAATTGTGAAAATCTCAAAGTGTTGTGAAATGTAAGAGCAAATATTAGGAATTCTAAAGTAAAATATCTTGGAAAGTATAAGTTTCCGACAAATTTCGTTTTAATATTCGTGATTTGTAAGTGAATTGGAACTTGTATACAAAGTGTAAAGAAAATTGGAGAATTGTCGCGTAAGTAAACCAAGTGTAATTACGTTCATGTACATACACTAATTATACACTATGCACCCATTCCTGTTTACTATATATTCTAAGTTATTGCATAGCATTACTTTTTTCTTTTTCTCTATTAATTCTTCCTAAAACACATAATAAATTAATTAAAGAAATTAATTTTATACAAGCCGTGCGTTTAGGTGTACACACCGATTGCTTTTCAGCACAACGGTGCGCACATAACATCATTGAAAAAGTAGAGATAGCACGGTTGGTGTGCACTTCGATTCGAAATGTCAATTTTGAAAGTTCTTTGAGAATAAGAATACGCTAAACGTCAAAACTACTAAGCGCACCGGGACACTACGCTCCAGACCGTAGCGTAAAAATGTGCACACCGATGTGCTGGGGAAATGACAACGCTTCGGTCGTCCGAACGACATGGTGTGCAAAAATGTGACATTATGTGACATTCTGCGTGCGGCTGAACGCACGGAAGTTCTAACCATTGAATAAATAACTAATAGGAAGCGGGGTATCGTGCGAATACGATGGGCGCGTTAACTGCCACTTTGGGAGCGTAATCGTTGTCGTAGTGTAGTTCTGTTAAACCGACTACGATCGACTATCCTCCTGAGCGTAGTCGAATGTAGTCGACTATTTGCTACATTCAAAGCATGATACAAAAAACAAGGTATGGCCGAGTTTTCTGTCAATTGGGTGCTCACGTCATAGGATGACAAAAGTCATTCAGTCGTGCGGTCTGTCATTGTCTCAAGTTGTGATTATTTATTTGAGAAAGCTAAAATTTCATATTATTTCACAACAGTTTGTGCACTGCCCGTAGTTAGAGCGTACATGCAATAAATGAAAGGTGTGGTGAAATTGATGCCACTGATATAAAGCTAGTGGTTTTTATTTATTTATTCACTGCACTAAATGTTTCAAGTTCAGTAAATGCTATAACTTGAGAACTACAAGATATATGTATATATATATTTTATAATATAAAAAGCTGAAACCAATGTTTAATAAATGGTTAATATATAAATTTGTTTTATACAACTTTAGCAATTGACTTGTACTCACCTGATCGATATATAGCAGCTGATTTTCTTGACTTTTTATTTGACTGAGGTTTGTGATGAGGATATTCTTTATTGCAGTCGATACCAGCAATAAAGTGGATTTATTAGGAATCGTCTTATTACAGTCGAAACCAGCAATAAGACTCTTTATTACAGTCGATACCCGCAATAAAGTGTTTGTGTTAGTAATTGTCTTACTATAGTCGAGACCCGCAGTAAGGCTCTTTATTACAGTCGAGACTCGCAATAAAGTGTTTGTGTTAGTAATTGTCTTACTACAGTCGATACCCGCAGTAAGACTCTTTATTACAGTCGATACCCGCAATAAAGTGGTTTTGTTAGTAATTGTCTTATTACAGTCGAGACCCGCAATAAGAAACTTTATCTCAGTCGAGACCCGAGATAATATTCTTTAAGTCAGTCGAGACCCGACTTAAAGTGAATGTTAGTATGTATCTTAACTTCAGTCGAGACCCGCAGAAAGATTCTTTATTTCCGTCGAGACCAGAAATAAAGTGTCTTGTTAGTAATATTTTTTATTACAGTCGCTACCCACAATAATAAAAACTTTAGTTTAATCGCTATCTGAAATAAACTCCTTAATCCAGTCGGTACCCAGAATAAGAATATTTTATTTTAGCCGTCAATTAAACAAAGTATTTAATTTAGTAATAAAATATAACAGTAGGAAAAATCACTAGGAAAGAACACAAAGGAATAAATTGCCAAGTTGATCACTGCACTGCTAAATCACAAAAGAGATCGAATCAAGTCAAACTGCTGCTTATATAGCCCTTGCTTGCACACGACACCAATGATGGAGTAGCAGAGGCGCATGATCACAAGAATTGGCCGTGATTCTGTAATTTTACGGTACTACAGATAAAATATGCATAGCAACGAACAAAAATGCATAGTAACAAGAAATTTAAAGCAACCCATGCTGCTGTGTTAAATTGAATTCTGTATATTTGCACAAAATGTTATCTCTATCACGTAGAGAAGAAATTCCCGTTCGATAGTACTTATAATGATGATAGAGTTGCATATTGATCTACTTGATCTGCTTGTATTTGTGCCATGCATTGTATGCTACATGACAACACATGCTTTGGTTAGATTCTGTACCTATTTTTGGGAAAATTTGTAATTAGATTGAATTTGTTTTGCTTTTAGAACTCAATTTTAGCATGGAATTTTTGCATATGTTCTTTTTCAGCAATTGTTTTTAGCACGAATCTAATTGCTTCAATCATATGATAAGAATTTTAATTTGATCTGCTCAATGAGGCTATATTGTTGTATTATATTTGTGCAATGTGTTATGTAGATGACAAATACATGGCTTTGTAAGGTTGTGAACCTATTTTTTTTTAAAGTAATCAAATTAGATTTAATTTTCCTAAAAATTGGATGCTTTGTTTTCAGGATGTTTTCCTTTTAAAGTAATCGGTAAAACCAAAATATATTCGAACCGATTTGGTTCGAACAGTTTGTGATATATATAATAAAATTAAAAAGTGTGAATATAGAGTACCTAATTGCTTAAGGGAGCACTGCTGATATGATAATTTGTTGTAGTGTAATCTCAAAAAACGGTCAACAATCGGACAACTTCTTATAGCGAATTCTTTTTTAAAAAATTTTTAAAAAAATTATGAAGTTTTAAACATCCAAACGGAACCAAGCAATCTTTTTTCTGTTCACTGACAGATACAAATATTTTGATATTTTACAAAATAATTGACATGCTTTGACAAATGACTTTTGTGTCCACATGACGTAGTAACCCAAAAAGTTCCTCTCGAATCGGCCATACCTTCTTATCTTTGTATCATGATTCAAAGTGCGTAGAGAACAATAGGCCCAACCCAGACGAGAACATTTTAGTGGAGGACGGCATTTGGCTTAGACGTGCCAAACAATAATGTTCCTTCGCGTAGTTCCTTATAAGATTACCGAAATTAATTGTGTGCGTGTTCAATTAAGTCACCGTTTTTTATATAAATAATTACTGTATCACAAATTCACAACACGTAATGAGTATTTAATTATTATATTATCACCTCAAATCACAAATAAACAACTGTACAGCCGTTCGATGAGAAATTTCAGAAATTGTGCAATTTCAAAATGGCCGGTTTGCTGTAGTATTGGTATGCTGCCCGTACTCCCGATCGAAACTTGGCATTTCGGCCTTTTTCCACCCCCCCCCCCCCCCCCCCCAACTACTTCTCGCCTGTAAAAAGTGCCAATATCCTCCCCTGTGTGGGCTATGGCATAGCCGTACTCGAGCGTAGTCGTTTACTGTCAAAATTTGGCGGAGTGAACGCTCGGTAGTGACTCGCAATCGACAAAAAGTCACAATTTCGGTGGCAGTGAACGTACCCAGTGTACGTGTGTAAGCAATTCAATGGCAGATAGACCCCTACGATCGGGGTGGGGGGGGATGACAACAGGACTTGGCATTCGAAATTTTTCCATGGTTTCTGACATTCGAGATATTATGAAAAGGAAGGAGTTCGGGTTTGATTTAGCTGTTTTCTAATAAATAACTAATTAAAAGTTATTTTTACTTAATAGTAGTGTGATAATGTGCAGTGATATTGTGAGATCTAGTCTTATTCGTGAGGGGGAGAGCCGGTATAAAAGACAACTAAGTTTTTTGGTATTTCAAATATAAAATTTTATTAAAATTCAGTAATCCGATTAGCTTAACCTAATATCACAAATTCAATAAAAACTACAAATAAACTATTAAAATAAAAATAATAAAAAAAAACAAATTAAAAATGACGTAATGTTGCGCCTTCTTGCTTCCTTTAGTTCTGAAAATGACGAAGAGGAACAGAATTAAGCATCTGTCAACAAAATAAATTTCGATTGATATCAATGACACTGCTAGTGCGTAAAAAACAGAACAAAACGCCCTTTGCCAGTGCGGGACAGCACAAGGGTAGCAAAATGCTCAATGCTGGTGTGTGACTGCACAAAGGTATCAAACTACTCGGTATTAGTCCGTGACAGCACCAGGGTAGCAGATTGCCCGGTGCTAGTGCGTGACAGCACAAGGGTAGCAAAATGCTCGGTGCTAGCGCGTGACAGCACAAGGGTAGCAAAATGCTCAGTGCTAGTGCGTGACAGCACAAGGGTTGCCGAATGCTCGTGTGGAAAGACTGGGACACTCGATTATCTCTGACCAGATGTTATGATATCCCTTGGTTGGATCTCATAACTCATCCACTTACACAAACATTCCTCCTAGGAAATACATTTCTTTAACATTACATTTCTTAAACATTAAAAATTATCGCCACAAAATTATTGCCGCTTATACAAAAAGCACTTGACAGACTTGCCTTATCAGCGGACTCAACCGTGGTCAAGAATTGTCTTGACCATGGGAAAGATTTTGCTGACAAGGCAAGCAAGGAGATTAACAAGAACACGACTCGACCAAATTTGAGTTTGGAGCTAACCAGTGACCAAGTCGGTCAAGTCTTTTGTCGTTCTTTAGTAGAAAGTTGTGTAATTGTGCATGATCATTCTTGTACATCATTATTAAAGAAAATAAGAATCCTAGTGTTATTGTGCATAATTGTTGCTTGCATTATTATAAAGAAAGAAAAACTCTTGTGTTATTGTGGATCGTCATCTTGTGCATTCTTATAAAGAAACTAAAAACTCTCCTGTTATTGCGCATAATTATATTAAAACGAATAAAACTAAATATAATTTCCATGGAATTTATAACGAGTCTTTTTATTTCTCTTTCACCAGTACACAGCTCCATTCTCCGCTTGAGCGTTCTTGCCCAGAAGGGAAGCACGACGGCTCAAGATGATAACATTGGTGGCAGCGGTGGGATCCCAAAACAAGGATTAAATCAATCGTACAGCAAATTAACCAATTTGGCCAGCAACAACTTTATAAGCTTGTTCATCAACAAATCATCTCCAGTAAAATTTATCAACTTTAGCTGGAAATTAACCAACTTCACCAGCACCAACTTTAACAACAAGCTAATCAACAAATGATCATCAATTGTTATGGAACTATAGGTAGTGATTTGCTTTGGGACGTAAAGTCCCGACTGCCAGCATGAGCTGACAGATCACTTGACGGACAGCGTGTACTGCAGGGTGGCACGCTAGTTCCCCTCAGCTATTGGCGGAGAGTGTGGGGAGGTTCCACAAAAAAACCTGCCGCTGCCGTCAGCCATAATCAAAAAAATTCGTGCCTATCAACATAACCGGCACACAATCGGTCCTGAAGGGACCCTTACGTCACTTACCTGCATACTTTGTCGAAGGCGCAGATGTTTTGCCTTCTTTGCCGGCCCCATCCTCCCATCTGACTCTGAGGGGCATAATTATTCAGAGTCCCTATTTGACCTGTAAAGAGAGAGAGACTAGGCGAGCCTAGACGACCTTCATATGAGAGGGCTCCAGGATGGTGAAGGAGAAGAATAACAAATCACCGCCTCATTACTTTACAACGTAACTGGTATATTTGTGAGACTTCCACTTAGCTCTATTGTTTTACAGCTTGCATTACAAAAGTTTAATTGTTGGTTATTTAAAAAAAAATCCTTTGCTTGAAATCACCCCCGTAATATTTTAGGCTTAAATGTCTAATACAATAGAAAAAAATCGCACTAATCAGAAAAAATACTATACATGAGTATATATATCAATACATCCAGGCAAATGTTCGTCAACTGACACAAAAATTCAATAATCAATATAAATGTGGAAAAATCCCAGATCGATCACAACAATTACCTTAAGGTACAACAAAAATGTTCGCTTCCTCCACGAAGGCCTCCTGGAGATCAGTTGGGTTCCTGTAAATATATTAGGAGGAAAACAAAAAAAAATGTCCACCCAGGATTTCCTTTACAATTCGGTCAAGCACTAATACCGGTGCTCTTCAATTATTGTTAATTTCTCCTATTCAATTATAATATGAAGCTACTCCTTATCATAAAATTTAATTTTTTTTTTACGGTTTCAAACAAATTTTTTTAATATACAGATACATATCTACGTAAGAAAAAAAAATCTCCAAATTTTACCTTTCTAGCCATAATTATTTAGCAAGAATTCATTATAAGAGGAATTTGCTCCTTGTCCAGAGACTTAGTCTTTAAATTAATTATTCTCATTCAGAAAGAGATTGAATACCTATCTACGTTATAGAAAGCAACAAAAGCCGATTGAATTTTCTTCACCAATATCGTTACGTTAGTTTATGAACCTCTCTCATAACTAAGAACGTAAATGTACATCATGAATTTCGAACAAAAAATTAATATATATCTATATATGTGACAAAAAAATCCTTCAAATCTTGCGCGATAATCTCTCATTATCCCCGCTTATCCTAGATCTGCTCCTTGTCAAGAGACTACGTTTTCAAATCCATCATTATCCAATTTGATAAGAAAAGAAACGTAAAACGTGCATCTTGTCACCAAAAACAATAGTACAGATGTACTTCACTGCTAACAGTGCTCTCTAAATACGGTTATTTCATTGTATGATTACACGAGGGATTCTCTCCTCCTCGAGGGAATTATTCTTTACATTTATAAATGTATTTTTCTTATATGGTCAAATAAAAATATGTATTTGGAATAGATCTGCGAATATATGTTATGAAAAATATGTGCTAAATGGTACTTCACTCATAACAGCACCCTTTAAGCACTGTTACTCAATTGTCCTCGTTGATGCGTCTACTGCTGATACAATTATTTCTTTCTCCCCGGTATGTACTTAAAATTGAAGTGGAGGCTGTTCACTGGGGACTGCCAAGGATGATTTCAAGACGAAGCTGACGCCACGAGAACTTTCCTAGCACAGTCTCTGTAGGCTTCTATACAATTCTCCCGGATCTTCCATCCACCTTTTAATCGTTTCGCTTTTTCTGCACGGATTTTAAGTTTCCATGCTCTTCACCACTTTTTAACTAGATTCGCCATAGTTAACTCGCAATAGTTAACTCGCAAAATTTTCATTTTCTTTCTCCTCGTCAAAAAAACGTCTCGCCAAATCTAATATGGATGACACATCTCCCGCCACCTTAATCGTGCCCGTCCCGACCTGTACTTCGTTCGGTCTTCCACCGTAGCTGATTGAAGTGGCGCTGGGTGTGCTAAGATGTCTAAAGGTTGGTATCAGTGACGACTATAACAGGGCAGAACCGTATAATCCGCTTGTAGACTAGCCAGTACTGAAAAAGTCGACTGAGCTAGCCGGTCTTTTCTTGGCCTTAGCGTTGAGGGCGCTCACGTGTGAATCAACCCACGACCCAATGAGCATTCCTCATTACTCGTACTTGATCACGACTGTTGCTCTTGCTTGACTGATGGCGTCGTCGATTTCATTCCCTAACTTGCTAACCGCCGTATACAGGATTGGATTCCAACAGGTGTATCACCCACCATTGACGGGGCAATAGGAGGGCTTTGCGATATCCTAAAGTTTAGCAGTGAAGCTGGCTGGATGCCTTCTTAGGGCTACCAGGAATAAACATGAAAATCGATAGATGACGCTTAGAGGATGGATATCACTGCCTGATGTCTTTGGCGTGATAGACTCCTAGCAGTTTCCCGTGCAGATCTTCAAGCTCATAATAAGCGTTCCCCTTCTTGACCCTGACCCGACATTTGATAAATTTCCGTCCCAGTTTAGCACTAGTCTGCTGTTGGAAGTTGCTTTGGGCTAAAATTCTGTCTAAATACCTCTTGACCAACTTTGAAGTCGACAGGTTTCGCCCTGAGATTATAGGCTCGTGAACCCTGTTCGAACGCTTGCTGTAAATTTTCCTGCACTCTCGCACGGATCAATCTCATTTTGTCTTCAGCATCTACTCTCAACGGTTCACCAAGAGTCCCGAGGCTCCTCAAGATGGAGTAGGAGCTGCCATGTTCCATCATTTGTTGACCGAAAAGTGTTCGATAAGGAGAGAAACCAGTTGCTTGGTGGAAAGAACTCCTGAGGGAACTAGCTATCTGGCTCAGCTTCTCATCCCAGTTTGTGTGTTCGTTCTGAATATACGCTCTAATCCCTGACAATAGAGACCTGTTTACTCGCTCTGAGGCGTTTGCTTGCGGCGAGTAAACTGCCGTTCGCAAGTGCTTCACCCCATACTTGTCCAGCAATCTGGTCAACTGAGTCGAGCAAAACTGGACTCCATTGTCAGAGACGATCGTTTCCGGGACTCCGAACACGTGGAACACTTCCGTCTCAATTAATTGGCACTCATTGAGTGTAGATGTTTTTCTCATCGGTTTGAGAATCGGAAATTTTGAAAAGTGGTCAAGAACTATCAGAATGCAGACGTTTTCTTTCACTGACCAAGGATATGGACCTAAAAAATCGAGGTACAGCTTCTGCCATGGTTGTTCTGTCATAGACTGGACTTTCATAGGTGGTCTCAGAATAGTATTGGGAGCCTTCGTTTCCATACACACGTCACAGGCGCCTACGTAGTTTCTGATATCAACTGTCATTCGTGGCCAGTACAGATGTCTTCGCAGACGTTCCAGTGTTTTACCTATACCTTTGTGTGAAGCTAGTGCCGGATCATGAGTCCTTGAAACGACGTCGGTGACAAGCCCTCGTGGAATCCAATGCTACCAAGCTTCTTCTTCCTGAATCGGATCGCCTGTTCTCGGAACTGTCCGAATGTAAACGAAGCCATCCCTGACGCAAAGATCTGGTAGTGCACCAGAAGTCGTTTTAACCTTATGCCTCAGTTCCTCATATTCCAACGAGTTGAAATATGGCGAATTAAGGTCAACTTCCGGGCCAGGATCTTCGTTGGTGGACAGGCTGTCACAATGGATGCGTGACAGCGCATCACGGACAACGTTCAGGCTTCCTTTTCGGTGCTTAATAGTGAAGTCGAAACCCTGAAGCTTCAAACTCCACCGAACAACGGCATGAGTTCTATGGAGGGCCGGAACTTCTGTACACTTAAGATTGCAGCTACGCATTCCTGCTCTATGACGGTATAATTTCTTTGTGCTGAGTTCAACTTTTTCGAGACGTAGGCTATTGGCTTCTCGTGGCCATCGTCATCTAGTGGAATCAGCACCCCACCAATACCTTGTTGGCTCGCATCGCACTGGATAACGAACTGCTTGGTGAAGTCTGGACTCACTAACAACGGAGCAGAAGTAAGTTTTTGCCTTAGTAGATCAAGAGACGTCTGGGCTTCAGGTGTCCATTTGAACTGACTGGGGTTTTTCAAGGTGTCTGCAATAGAGGCAGTTAAGTCAGCATAGTTCGGGATGAACCGTCTATACCATCCCGCCATACCTAGTAGGCGTCGGGCTTGCCGAACAGTTTTAGGTGAGGGATAGTCAACTATAGCTGAGATCTTGTCTGGGTCAGTCCTAATTCCTCCTTTCCAGACTGTGAAACCCAAGTATTTTGTCTCCTTGATGCAAAACTTGCTCTTCTCACGAAGATCAAAAGGAATGACTTCATCCATAAGGCGGCACATCGTTTGGGGAGCGTTGCATAGGCCGAACGGCATCACCGTGTACTGATAGAGAGGATGACCAGGTACTGTAAGAGCGGTCTTCTCTCTGGAATCAGCGTCTAGTGGGATCTGCCAGAAGGCGTCTTTCAGGTCCAGGCTCGTAATGTAGTTTGCCGGAGGAAGTCGACTCAGAAATGCGTCTATCTGCGGTAGCGGATAGGCATCCTTCTTCGCAACAGAGTTGACCTTCCTGGCGTCAAAACAAAGCCGGACCTTTCCAGGCTTCCTCACCAGAACAACTGGAGAGCTCCAAGGACTCTGGCTCTCCTCTATCACACCCAGTGATAGCATTCGCTCTAATTCGGCATCCATCAAAGTTTGTACTGCCGGCGATATTGGATAAAAGCGTTGTTTTATCGGAGCTGCGTCATTCGTTTCAATCTTGTGAGAGACCAAAGATGTTTTTCCCATGCCCAAAGAGGCGAAAGAGGGGAAAGCTGTTTGGTGGCTTCTAAGCGTTGTTGATCAAGGCTAGCAAGAATATGGCAATCGGCGTCAGAGGTAGCCGCGCTGGACTCTGATTCACTTCTACAACTATACCCAGGACATCTGGAGCCAACCCAAATAGACGCCAGAAGTCTATTCCTAGATATAGTGCTTGTGTGAGCCCAGGAACCATGTAAAAACGCACGTTTTGGGTCTTACCACGGAAAGTGATATCCAAGTCTACATGACCATGGACAGTCGTCATGGCACCATTCGCTACTTGAACCTGTGTCCGATACCTCTTCCATTCAACTCCTGCTTCCGCGAGGTTCTCTAGAGCTCGCTGGCCTAGAATACTGACAGTGGCACCACTATCAAGTAATCCAGGCTCAGTTCGCCCGAGCAGCTTTACTTCGGCGTACGGTCGAATGTCGGCTGGCATCGACACGGAAATATGTGCCAGTTTTTTTCTTTCCAGTCTCATCCGTCGACAGTATTCCCGCCAACGAACGGTAGATCTTTTCTTTCTTGGTCTCATATCCAAGTCAGGAAACACGATTTCAGCTAACTCCGCCACTGAGGAGAAGATTCGGTCTCTTGCTGCGTTGTATTTCTGCAGACGCGTATGGTACGGCGTCAGCGGATGTAAAACAGGCTCACGCCCACTCGTCATAACAGAGCTTGGTGGCCGTTTTAAAACAGAAAGGACAGGAGGCCAAATCTCCTGCTCAGTAACTTTGTCAGCTAACAGTGCTGTCGGTGTTAACGGAATATCGGAAATTAAAGACTCTTCCAACGAAGTGTCTAATAATGTCATGGGCTCTCCAGAAGTGGGAATGGGAGCTTGAAGATCTGCGGAGAAGTCTATTAAGTTTTCCGTCTCTATCAATGAAGTATTCATACTAGCAGGTGTTTTGCTGATATCATCAGAATCACTGAATGATATCATCGGACAATTCAGAGATTCGTCCATGTGATCTGCTAATGGAGCGGACCTTCCTCCTTGTTCAAGGCTTGAACTGGAGTGTTCGTTGCAGTTGTCGCTCGCGACGTTGACGCTGGTCGGAAAGAGGTGGTGGTATTCCCGACCCGTCTCAGGTTTTTCTGTCGACAATAGCTGCAATCGGGCTTTAAAATGTTCTTGCGTCCGCATCCATAGCAGAACACAACTTGTCTCTCTTGCCGGCAGTCTTGATAGAAGTGACCGGACTGGTCACAGTTTCAGCATGTTACATTCTGAGGGGTTGTAATAGCAGATAGCAGGACTTCCTCACTGCGTTCAGATGATGTGTACAATTCAGTCTCAGTCGGACGAAACTCATCCACTTCGCTGACTCTTTGGCCGCGATAAGCATTCTAGCTTCTCGCTGTCGCGGTTCGCTGCTGCGTCTTCTGCATTTGAGTCACGAGACTCCGTAGTTGATGTATATTGTTAGTGGGATGCAGGCAGACCTTTTGCTGAATGTCTGGAAGCAGGTTAGACTTTAAAATCTCTAAGAATTCTCCGTCCGCCAAGGGACTTTGCAGTTTATCGCGCAACTGTACCAGGTGTTGATGGTACGTAGCAAATGACTCCCCTGCTTTCTGTTTGCGCAACATCAGATGAATTTTGACCTTAAGGTCATCTTGCGGTACTCCCCATTCAGCTAAAGAGCTGTCTTCACATACTCCCATGAAGGCGTGGAATTTTGCCTGAGGAGAGACCAGTACCAGTCCATAGCTGGTCCAAAAAGCAGAGTCGTCATATGCCGTACCAGAAGATCGAAATCTCCTTCTAAGGCCGAATAGGTCAATGCTTCCACTCGAAACACAAATTCATCGACAGTAAGCCGTGAGCTATCGCCGCTATAAGATATATTCCACTTGCGGATAGGACTGCCAGAACGTCGCTGTCCTACGCCTGCAGGGTTACGACTAGGTGGTGGTTGTGGAGGTGGGACAAAATCTGGTCTAGGGCTGACCAAAAGCTGAATGCGGTCTATTTGACGACTGCCTACGCGAGTCGTGAAATTCTTGGGATGATCTTGGGTCACCCATGGACGGAGGTGGTCGTGAAAAATGGGCGGCATTGCTGCTGAGATCTTTTGTCGGACGCTATTCCTTAACTCAGTCCGCAAAACATTGAGGCTCTGTTCGAGGCCTTCGCGTACTAGGTCTTGCATTTGCATGCGTAAGCCTACCATCAAAGCATCCGTGGCTGCTGAGGTATGTCCACTGCCAGATGGCAGTGGGCTATTTCGTCGCGAGTTAGGATTGTTAAAAGTCCTTGAATGTAGATTTGGCATTCCAGGAGAGAGTGATTGTCGACTAGGTGGTGGAACTGTCAAAGGTGGTAAGTCAATTGTTGGCATGGAAGTTAATGGATCGTGACTGACAGTCTTTACGGGCTTTGTCATCTTCGGGACAGCACCAGTATACTCAGTGAAATCATACTGAGTGAGATGGGATCTGCAGAACGGGCAGCTTGAATGCTGTCCAATCCACGTTTTCAGACATGCTTTGTGAAACACATGTCCACAGACCGTCTTCACTGGCTTCCTCTGTCCTCACCAGTCGCTCTCTAGACAGACGGAGCACGGGTCTGGCAACAGCATCGGTACCCCAGTTGCTCGCGGTGGTGTTCGCGCTGTAGCCATTGTAGAATCAGTCGTAATTCAAGAAAAGAAATCTTCGAACCAAGGGGTTTGAAATAGATATCAGAAAATTCCAAAGAATTCGAAAATTCGGAAGAGATAATAGGCTTTTTACAACGTGAGGATGACGAAATACTACTTTAAAGTCGAAGGTTTTGACGAGATACTAAATTTCAAACGAAAATTTTCCCAAACGTTCGGAGAAGTTGAAAAAGAATTCCAAAAAATCAGGGATTCGGAAGTTAGCTACGTTTTCCCAAATCGATACAATATAAATACTGGTTGAGAAAAAAATTCAAACCTTCAAAAGCGATAGCAAATTCTTCCAATGACAAAATTTCTTCTAATAGTTCAAAAATGCGAAAAACCAAAAGATCACAAGCGTCCAATCGAGCGTTTCAAAAATTCTTAATAACAATCATACGATTTCTCCTTCAATTCCCGAAGCTAACTCTCAACATAAAAATCTTCAGGTCGCTC
Source organism: Dioctria linearis (assembly GCA_963930735.1). Classification (NCBI taxonomy): domain Eukaryota; kingdom Metazoa; phylum Arthropoda; class Insecta; order Diptera; family Asilidae; genus Dioctria; species Dioctria linearis. The sequence goes on from OZ005740.1 coordinate 184,268,258, forward strand.
TCCCTCTTTTCAGGTCAGAAAATTTATACAAGTAAGCGACGTGAATGTGTGCATTGAAAAAAAAATGTTTGAGTCCTCACAGAAATCTGGGAAGAGTCGGGTTGGAAAAGCTAGAGACTGAAAATGATACTAGAGATTCTTCAGCCAGGCAGTTAGCAGTATGCCAACTCCTGATTACTGAAGGTCTCCAGCATCACGTCCATCCTTCAACAACTCTTTCCTTCCTCTTCACCTGATTGTCGTGTCCAGCTGAACTCCCAACTGGGCAGAGTCATGAATCTAGTCAACTAATTAGCTGAAAGCCAAAAAGCCGTCTCACAGATTCACAACTCTGTCCAACCAGTTGGCCAACAGAGACATGTCTCCGTGAGAGCACAAAAAAAAAAAAAATTTGGTGGGGCCACCTACCATTTCCATGGCAGAAGGCCAGCGGGAAAGATCATTAAAAAAAAATTACAAAAATTCAACTGCTCAGACTTGAGGTTTGACCGAAGTCAGCTCCCGAACAGATCGAACATCATCCAAATTAGTGAAGGTCAATATGCCACAGTTAATTGAGTGCAGCAGAAACTTACTTCATAAACAAATTGCGCACGCTGCATGTTTTGCTGCCACTACAGCTAGTAAAACGCTCCATTAATTGTGCGACTCAGTGACATACTTATAGAATATAGAATAATGTACATACATACATTCTTTTGCAATTGCTTATGTTTTGATAGAATCATATCTTGTTTTGTTTTTTAGCATTTCTTTCGCAATTACTTTTTATAGCATCTTTTGCTTCTGTTTACAATTCTTGTAAACAAACTTATTTCCGTAATTTCTTTTGGCTTTTGTTTACAGTTTGTGTAAACAAATTTTTAGTTCCGTAAAATCTTTGTTTATTTCTTACATTTTGTAATCTTTGTGTTAAAATATTTTTTACTGTGATAAATTTTGTATAAAGGTAAATGCATTTGTATAATAAAATACAGTATAACCAAGAGTTAAGTGGCTATTACTTCGTGAGCACTCTCGAGCTTCTAAGTCAGATTAGACATACTGTTTAGTCTGAACTTAAGTTTTCTTTTACTGAGAAACATAGTCGTTCTCAACAGCAGTTTTGTTAAGGTTTCAACACACTGTTGAAATCTGCACAAGATTTATTTTTTGGTGATTCTGAAGTACAAGAATCATTACATGGTCCTTCGAGTCGTCGAATCAAGTCTAAATCTCATTACCAAGATTTAACACACTGTTAAATCTAGCTGAGCAATAGCTTGAAAAAAAACCAGCAATCTCATTGCTTAGATTTGACACACAGTTAAATCTAGCTGAGATATATCTACGGAAGCCAACAGTTTTTTCCTACTTAAAGCTAATAGCACTTAAAGCTACATCAATTAGAGTGAATGGTTTTAACACACTGTCAAAGCTCTTCTTCTGCTACTCTAGCATATCATCCGTGACGAAAGCCGACTTTCAAAGCAGCTGCCGCCTATAATTGTTTGCCTGCACTTTAATTTGCAATGCCTTCAAAACCTGAAGACATAATCCTAATCCAAAAAGAATTGGCAGAGGAATTAAAGCGTCTTTTAGCAAATTTCAAGAAAGACGGAGCTGAAAGAAAAACAGAGCAATAACTGAAAAACAAGCTCAAGGAGTTGGAAACAATCTGGGCAGATTTTAACGTCCGCCATCTACAGCTAACAGAGTGTGCAAAACCAGAACACCCGTATTTCACCGATAGGTTATACGAAAGGACACACGAGCTGTTTAAGCAAGCTGTTGAGTTGATAGCCAACTACCAGATTCCCAAAAAGTACCAACTACCAACTACCAGCACAAGTGCCTTAAAATCCACAATGACCACACCAACGTTTCCAGTTACTAGAACTGCGCCATCTCCTCCAGCAGTAACAACAACGGCTGGAGTACCAGTAGTAAGTAACTTAGAAAGTATCAATACGCTCACAGCAACACCACAGAATCTTGGATATAATCCTCAATTCCACACGCTGCCTAGCGCATCAACATCCTGGAATCTTCAGCAACAGAACCTAGATCAAATCAGAGTAAACAACTATCCAAAACTTCCACCAATACAAATTCCTAAGTTCAGTGGAGATTACAAAGACTGGAAGTCATTCATAGACATATTTAAGAACGTCATCCACAACAACTTACACATAAGCAACATTGAAAAGATGCAGTACCTCCTATATCACTTAGAGGGAGACGCAAGAAGGGTTATCAGTCATTTGCAATTGAGTAGCCAAAACTATGAAACTGCTCTGCATTTGATAGAAGCCAGATTTAACAATAACAGAAAAATCATCACAACTTATGTGAATACTATCATGGATGCCAAGAATGTAGAGTACAGGTCCCAAGAAGACATAATAAGGCTTTATGATACCATTAGAGAGTGCTTAGAAGCTCTGAAGCTTTTAAGCTACAAAACAGACGAATGGAGTCCAATTATTGTATGTATCGCAATAAGGAAGCTAGACGCAGAAAGTCTTCGCCTGTTTGAAGAAAGCCTGCTAAATCCAAGGGAAATGCCCTTAGTCACGGATCTACTGAGGTTCCTAGAGAAGCGGTAACAGGTATTGGAATGCATAGAAAACTCAAAACGCCCAAGGCCCGGCGCTTGAAAATGCTTTAAAAAGGCATTTCACACCACATTAAGAAGGTCATGTATGATTTGCAACAAGGAGCACAAGCTCTACCAGTGTGGAGAGTTCAGAAAAAGGAACGTGGATGATAGACAAACCGTCGTCAAGCAGCAGGACATCTGCGGTAATTGTCTCGCACATAACAAAAATGAGAAGTGCAAATCCAACAAGCTTTGTGCCATTTGCAATAAAAGGCACCATACTTTACTGTACAAGGGCAATAAAAATAGCCCTGCCACCCCAGGCATATCAAACGTACGCCACAATCAGACCATGAGCACAAATGTGACTACCAATAAATGCAGCGTGGAAAAGGCTCAACCACCACATCCAAACGGAAAAACTATCAGCTGTCATACCAATAAGGTGAGAATGCCTAGCGTGTTGCTACCTACGGCAATCATCAGAATTAAAAATATATATGGACAGTTGGAAAGTTTCAGAGCATTAATCGACCCTGGATCACAGGTATCGCTAATAACAGTCAGCCAGAGCCAGCAGCAAGGTAAAATTAAGTATACAACTTAAAGATCAAACGAATATATATAATATATATATAAATATCTTTATGTGGACGCCCTTGTTTTGCATAAATTGAACTCTCTCTTACCCGAGGCACCTGATCCAGGCATAAATATGAAAAAATTCAAAAGCATGAATTTGGCTGATCCTACATTCTACCAACCAGGCCCAATAGACATATTGTTAGTCGCAGATGCCTATGTCAATATTATAATTAAAGGGTTTAAGAAGCTAACGAGTTTCCTATCTCTCGCAGAAATAGAAGAGAGTTTAGAAAAATTCTGGGACATTGATAACAACCACGTAAATTTGGAACAAGACAACCACTGTGAAGAACATTTTAAACATAATTACAGAAGAAATGCAGCAGAACGTTACAAAGTCAGTCTGCCTTTCAAACAAGAACTGGGGGAGCTAAGCGATTCCAAGTGCATGGCAATAGCCCGACTACGGCAAATAGAAAAAAGACTAGAAAGGGAACCAGAAATATCAGTGAAATATAATGCCTTTTTAAAAGAATATCTTGCAATGGGGCACATGAGTCCTGCCAAACCGTATGCAGGAAAACAGTCTGACGTCTATTATCTACCGCATCACGCCGTACTTAAAACCGATAGCTCCACAACTAAGCTGCGAGTTGTCTTTGAGCCATCGTGCAAGTCAAGATCTGGACTAAGCCTCAATGATTTGCTTCATTGCGGCCCTAAAATGCAACAAGATCTTACACAGATCATATTAAGATGGAGAAAGCACCGCTATATTTACACTGCTGACATCGAGAAAATGTTCAGACAGATCAACATTAAAGAGTCTGACAGGAATTATCAAAGGATATTGTGGCGGCAACATCCAACAGAACCCATCCAGGAGTTCAAATTAAATACAGTTACCTATGGCACAAGTCCTGCCACATATCTTGCAGTAAGAACCTTGAAGCAATTAGCTAAAGACGAAGGCAGCAACTATCCAATAGCAAGAGAAATACTTTCTACTGACTTCTACGTGGATGATATGCTTACAGGGGCAGACACCAAATCAGAGGCTCTACAATTACGGGAGCAGACAATTGCATTGCTGCGAGCTGGTGGCTTCAATCTGCGGAAATGGACGGCTAACGATGATGGTCTTCTGAGAAATATACCAGAGGAAATAATAGAGCAAGGAATCATGGAGATTAAAGAGCACGATACAATAAAAACCTTAGGAATTCATTGGAATCCAATTCGTGATGAATTCCGCTTCAAATTAAAAACAAATGGAGCAAGCAACAGCATAACAAAACGAATACTGCTATCAAAAATTGCTTCCATTTTTGATCCTCTGGGTTGACTCGCTCCCGTAACCATAACAGCAAAGTTGATAATACAGTCACTGTGCAGAGAACAAACAGACTGGGACAGAGAAGCACCCTTAGAAGTAACGAAGGCCTGGTAAGGGCTCGAAAAGAGCTGGGTGAACTGGAGAAAATCACGATTCCTCGATGGATAAACTACCGTGGAAACAATGAAATCCAGCTTCACGGATTTTGTGATGCTTCTGAAAAGGGTTGTGCTGCTGTTGTGTATGCTCTCACTACAGATTGTCATGGGGAAACTAACGTCACAATGCTCACAGCTAAAACTAAGGTAGTTCCCTTAAAGCAAAAGTTCTCTCTCCCACGGTTAGAACTCTCTTACATGGTGTGATTCTGAAATTACATTAGCTTGGATAGCCAAGAATCCAACAACATGGAATACATACGTTGCGAATAGGGTAGCCGATATACAAGGCCATTTTCCGAAGAATATCTGGAGACACGTTCCGTCTCCCGATAATCCCGCAGATGCAGCAACAAGAAGAATGAGTCCAAAGAAGTTAGCCACTCAGGACATTTGGTGGAGAGGACCACTTTGGCTATCACAAACTCCGGAAGCATGGCCACAGCAGAAATTAAGGTTACAAACTAACGAAGAGAGCATTTTCAAGTGCTAACTAGCCAGTTATCCAATTCAGAAATATTTAAATGTTCTACTTTTACTCGCCAATTGAGGGTGATGGCATACTGCAGAAGATTTATTGGCAATTGCCGCCAATCAATGCCGCTGCGAAACACAGGTTACCTGACTTCCAAAGAGCTACAACAAGCAAAACTTTGTATAGTGAGGATTGTCCAAAGAGAAGCATTCATTCAGGACTTAAGCATCCTCGAAAGAAACAAGACCTTGATGAGCTCGAGTAAGCTTCTTTCTCTCAATCCATTCTTAGACAAGGAAGGGATTTTACGAGTCGGAGGTCGAATAAAACATTCAACGTTATCTGAAAACACCAAACATCAAATGCTACTTCCCCAAAAACATTATGCAACATTGCATGGAGGAACCCAGCTCACATTAAACTATCTCAGGTCACAGTATTGGGTTATTAATGCAAAACTCACTGTACAGTCGAGAATTCACAGATGTATTACCTGTCTAAGGCACCGGCAAGCATCCCCCCAACAACTCATGGGGAATCTGCCAGCATTCCGAATCACACCAGCTCCACCGTTTTCCCACTGTGGTATAGATTACGCAGGACCCTTCATCACAAAAATGGCAAAAGGAAGGGGCACCAAAACACTAAAAGGTTATATTTTGCTCTTCATTTGGATGGCTACCAAAGCAGTTCACCTCGAGCTGGTAAGTGACCTCACCTCGGATGCCTTCCTAGCAGCGTATAGACGATTTGTGTCCCGCCGGGGAAATGCCAAGCACATATTCTCTGACAATGGCACCAATTTTGTTGGTGCCGACAACAAATTGGACAAGGATCTGAAGGAAGCAATCACACAGTCAACGAAATATGTTGCTGAAATCACAGCCAATGATGGCACGGAATGGAGTTTCATTCCGCCAGGAAGCCCACACCTTCGTGGGTTGTGGGAGGCTGGAGTAAAATCTGTGAAGATTCACCTTAAAAGGGTACTAAGTGAAACGCTCCTAACCTATTAGGAGTTCACAACCGTCATCTATCGAGTGGAGGCATGCCTGAACTCTAGACCGATTGGCCAACAATCAAGTGATCTCCAGGATCTTGAGGAATTAACTCCAGGACAGTTTTTAATAGGCCGACCCTTACTAGCACCACCAGAACCTGATATTACGGATACAAAGGTGCATGACAAATGGAAACAGCTTACAAAATACCACCAAGAAATTTGGCAAAGATGGTCTGCGGATATCTAACAACGCTACAGCAGAGAAGCAAATGGAAGACCAAGAGGGAAAATCCCAACATTGGGAACTAGTATTGGTCAAGGACGATAGCCTTCCACCACAAAAATGGGCATTGGGCTGAATTGTCGAACTCCATCCTGGCGAAGATAACGTCGTCCGCATTGTATCCGTACAATACAGAAACGGCATCAAGAAAAGACCGTTGAATAAATTATGCCAACTCCCGTTAAATATCCATCACTCCGAGGCACAAACACCGTCACTCAAGGTAAGCACAACAGGGACCACCATTTCAGATTCCTAATCTAGACCTCATAAAAGGCCGCAAAAACGCGAGCAACATATAAACTCAACAAGAGCAGACAATCCAAAACTACTGAAGGATAGCAATACTCAAGAAGCCCTGAACAATATCGGCTCACCAATAAAAAGGAGAAAAGTAGCACCTTGCACTTGGCCAGCAAAATTCCTGCACACCACGTTGTTAATTCTGTACTGGATCACAGTAGCCGTTGCTCAAGATTACACGATGTTCCAACTTAAACTAGGTCTTTACATAGAAAACTTGGGACATGCCCAAGTTAAAAGGGGGAATCTGAGGCTACAGATAACCTTTCCTACAGATGAGGCCATTCAAGACCAGAAAAAAATTGACAGCACTTGGGAACGTATACAAGAAATGTGCGAAAAGAACAAGATCCTCACGGATATAACTCATTGTGAAGTGCTATTTCAGCATTTATCAACAAAACGACAAGGTTTGCTCAAGTCCACCAGTCAAATCATCAACTTCATCCAGCAAAAGCACCGAAGCAGGAGAGGTATTTTTGGTAAGCTACTCACAGCTATATTTGGAGTAAATGATGAAGTCTATTCAGAGATAGAACATCTTCAACACAACCAAGAAAACATCTTGCAATCAACCAACCAACAGGTCCTCTTTCTCAATCAAAGAATAAACCGTTCGAATACGATCATAGAAGAGACGCTTAAACACTTCGATGCACGATTGGAAAGGGCAATTGGCTCCATAAATGAGATGGCCACCTGGTACTCTACTGCAGATCACTATAGAGTCAGCATTGAAGTTTTGTCGACCTACATCAGTGCTGAAAATTATTATAATGAACTCCAGAGCAAATACAATAACTGGATAAACGCACTACATGAGCACGCGCACATCCTAGACTTTATAACATCACAAGACATCGACGAGTTAATTAAAAATGTCTCGATAAAGCTTGGCGCTGATCTTCTTATCGACAGAACACATCAGCACCGTCTAGAAGTCAACGGCACGCTGAAATTATATGGCTACTTAAGCAAAATAGAAAAGAACTTGTACGATTTGATGCACATCACATCAATACCTCAGATAATAACAAATGACTCTTTCCAGTAGCCAACTTAAAATCTTCTACCTTCGCCGTTAATTTCAACCATGAAACCTATTTCAACTTAGAAGAAGAAGAACTAAAGGCATGCAAGATATCCGGATCCCATGTCTACCTTTGCGCTCCGACAATTATTCATAATATTGATAATAGTCCATCCTGCGGCATAGATGACATCTACGGTCGTCACACAAAAAAGATGTGTGAAATGTAGCACCTAAGTCTGAATGGAATTGTCTGGAAAAGACTGATGATGGAAAACACCTGGTTGTATGTTACTACGAAGTCCAGAATTATAGCAACGGTATGTAAAGGAGTAAGAGAAGAGATTCTAATAAACACCACTGGCATCATACATCTCAACGACGGTTGCTTCATCAAGACCAAAGAAGTTACGCTTAAAACTACCATAGATGAAAGGTTTGATGTCATAACGAGTCATATCGTGGAAACGCCACCAGTAGCAGCATCACTGAATTTCAGCAAAGCTCCTCGAATGATTCAGCCGGGGCTCTTGATTCATCCAAGTGAGCAATTCCTGGATTACAGCTTGCATCTCGACCTGCTGCAGATGAAGGACGTCCAAGGAAAATTCATGGTGTATTCAATTTCAACAGCCACAGTTGTTATAGTAGTACTTGTTATTGTGCTACTTGCATACAATTACGGCATACCGCTCAAAAATTTCTGCACCACCTGCAAATGCCCGCCAAGTAAACCAAGACGACAATCAATGTCAGGGTCATCGATTCAAAATGCTTCGACGCCGGTTCCCAACATGTTCAGCTCCCGAACAGATCGAACATCATCCAAATTAGTGAAGGTCAATATGCCACAGTTAATTGAGTGCAGCAGAAACTTACTTCATAAACAAATTGCGCACGCTGCATGTTTTGCTGCCACTACAGGTAGTAAAACGCTCGATTAATAGTGCGACTCAGTGACATACTTATAGAATATAGAATAATGTACATACATACATTCTTTTGCAATTGCTTAAGTTTTGATAGAATCATATCTTGTTTTGTTTTTTAGCATTTCATTCGTAATTGCTTTTTATAGCTTCTTTTGCTTCTGTTTACAATTCTTGTAAACAAACTTATTTCCGTAATTTCTTTTGGCTTTTGTTTACAGTTTGTGTAAACAAATTTTTAGTTCCGTAAAATCTTTGTTTATTTTTTATATTTTGTAATCTTTGTGTTAAAATATTTTTTACTGTGATAAATTTTGTATGAAAGTACATGCATTTGGATAATAAAATACAGTATAACCAAGAGTTAAGTGGCTATTACTTCGTGAGCACTCTCCAGCATCTAAGTCAGATTAGACACACTGTTAAGTCTGAACTTAAGTTTTCTTTTACTGAGAAACATAGTCGTTCTCAACAGCAGTCTTGTTCAGGTTTCAACACACTGTTGAAATCTGCACAAGATTTATTTTTTGGTGATTCTGAAGTACAAGAATCATTACACACTCGGTCCTGAAGGGACCCTTACGTCACTTACCTGCATACTTGTGGAAGGCGCAGATGTTTTGCCTTCTTTACCGGCCCCATCCTCCCATCTGACTCTGAGGGGCATAATTATTCAGAGTCCCTATTTGACCTGTAAAGAGAGAGAGACTAGGCGAGCCTAGATGACCTTCATATGAGAGGGCTCCAGGATGGTGAAGGAGAAGAATAACAAATCACCGCCTCATTACTCTACAACGTAACTGGTATATTTGCGAGACTTCCACTTAGCTCTATTGTTTTACAGTTTGCAATACAAAAGTTTAATTGTTGGTTATTTAAAAAAAAATCCTTTGCATAAAATCACCCCTGTAGCATTTTAGGCTTAAATGTCTAATACAATAGAAAATAATCGCACTAATCAGAAAAAAAAACTATACATGAGTATATATATCAATACATCCAGGCAAATGTTCTTCAACTGACAAAAAAATTCAATAATCAATATAAATGTGGAAAAATCCCAGATCGATCACAACAATTACCTTAAGGTACAACAAAAATGTTCGCTTCCTCCACGAAGGCCTCCTGGAGAGCAGTTGGGTTCCTGTAAATAGATTAGGAGGAAAACAAAAAAAAATTTCCACCCGGGATTTCCTTTACTATTCGGTCAAGCACTAATACCGGTGCTCTTCAATTATTGTTAATTTCTCCTATTCAATTATAATATGAAGCTACTCCTTATCATAAAATTTAACTTTTTTTTTACGGTTTCAAACAAAATTTTTTAGTATATACATATCTACGTAAGAAAAAAAATCTCCAAATTTTACCTTTCTAGCCATAATTATCTAGCAAGAATTCATTGTAAGAGGAATTTGCTCCTTGTCCAGAGACTTAGTCTTTAAATTTATTATTCTCATTCAGAAAGAGATTGAATACCTATCTACGTTATAGAAAGCAACAAAAGCCGCTTGAATTTTCTTCACCAATATCGTTACGTTAGTTCATGAACCTCGCTCATAACTAGGAACGTAAATGTACATCATGAATTTCAAACAAAAAATTAATATATGTATATTGTTACGTGCCACAAAGTGAATCAAGCGACATCTGTTAAGAATGGAAGCAACTTTAGGTTAGTGTCAACTTAGCAAACTTTGGGTTCGGAGAACGGAATATTCAGGAAGGTTCTAGGATAATTCGTAGAGTATAAATACGGCGCTCTGACAGCTAGGAGGCGGAGTATTATTTCAGACAGCGAAGTGAACGAAGTAAACTATTTGGATTGCGATAATTATAAGTACAGTACTAGCGATAAATAAAGAGTTGATTTGATAATTATTTGTGAATTTGTGAGAGTAAACAGTAAAGTTAAAAAAAGAAAGAACTTTTGAATTATATCTGAAATATTGTGTTTTAAATAACGAACTAAGGCCACGCTCGTAACAATATTTATATATGTGACAGAAAAAAATCCTTCAAATCTTGCGCGATAATCTCTATTTATCCCCGCTTATCCTAGATCTGCTCCTTGTCAAGACACTAAGTTTTCAAATCCATCATTATCCAATTTGATAAGAAAAGAAACGTAAAACGTGCATCTTGTCACCAAAAACAATAGTACAGATGTACTTCACTGCTAACACTGCTCTCTAAATACGGTTATTTCATTGTATGCTTACACGAGGGACTCTCTCCTCCTCGAGGGAATTATTCTTTACATGTATAAATGTATTTTTCTTATATGGTCAAATAAAAATATGTATTTGGAAAAGATCTGCGAATATATGTTATGAAAAATATGTGCTAAATGGTACTTCACTCATAACAGCACTCTTTAAGCACTGTTACTCCATTGTCCTCGTTGATGCGCCTACTGCTGATACAATTATTCCTTTCTCCCCGGTATGTACTTAAAATTGAACTGGAGGCTGTTCACTGGGGACTGCCAAGGATGATTTCAAGACGAAGCTGACGCCACGGGAACTTTCCTAGCACAGTCTCTGTAGGCTTCTATACAATTCTCCCGGATCTTCCATCCAGCTTTTAATCGTTTCGCTTTTTCTGCACGGATTTTAAGTTTCCAGGTTCTTCACCACTTTTTAACTAGTTTCGCGGGCTGATATAGCCTTAGTTAACTCGCAAAATTTTCACTTTCTTTCTCCTCGTCTTTTACTTTTTCCAACTCACATCAAAAAAACGTCTCGCCAAATCTAATATGGATGACACATCTTCCGCCACCTTACTCGTGCCCGTCCCGACCTGTACTTCGTTCGTTCTTCCACCGTAACTGATTGAAGTGGCGCTGGGTGTGCTAAGATGTCTAAAGGTTGGTATCATTGACGACCATCACACAATAAATCAACCAACTTTAGCTAGAAATCAATCACCTGCAACAGCAACAATTTTTTTTATTTTTTGCACTCCTGGATCTTCTCCAAAAGTAGTAAAAACAACTGTCTTTAAATTCTTTAAATTGATTTGAAAATATATATATATTTTTTCTTGTTTATTTATTGACATACATATATTACCTATATTATATTATAAGCATTTCTCACATAACATGTGTGTTAAAGTGTCCTAGTTGGAAATATTGATTTTGCCAGAAATAACATCTAGTTAAAATTATTGCGACAAATGAATTTAAACCAAATTTTTAAACAGTTATAAATCAGCATAATAAAAAGGATTTTTTTTTTGCAAAGTTAAGTGATGGTGGTCTTTGTTCCGAATCGTTGTACGTTATATGTCTTGATTCTAAAGATACGATACTTTGATTTACAGTGTGCTATTTAATCCACTCAGTCCTGAATTATTTCCCTTGAAACAAAGGAAAAATATATTTCTTTTTGCGAATATTAATTGAATAGACGGTGAAATACAATCCATAGGTAACAAAATAATTTTTGTGTTGCATTTTCACGGATTTTAATTATGTCGATGTTAATTTAAAAATGTTGGAATTTTTCTACATATAAAAAAAAAATATAAAAAATAATAATAATAATTTTCAGTTTAATTAATTTATACTACAATGATTTTGTGCATCTTACCTCTCTGATTTCGATTCACTTTTGACGTGGGAAGTTGCGAAATTCATCAGAATATAAGGCAGAGCAATATTAAGTGTTATAATTGGAATTCTGCAGAAAACCCAAATAATATACAGGAATCATAAGTTACGCAATTGCGTACATCGGATCTGAAAGAGTTAAGCGATTGACTAGTGACTTAAATTAATTGATCCCCAAAATAGCAACCCGACAAGCTCGGATAGCTGAACTCTTTCAAGAGCTACCCTTTCACCCACAAGAAAAACCAAGTCAGCCAAAGCGCAGACTACTTAAATCCGGATAATTTACCATCGCGTTCTATCCCTAGTCCGTGTTCTACTCCTGGCCATACCATGGAACTTCGCTTAACTGACGTGCGTTCATATTTTCCCGAATTTAACGGTAATCCGAGGGATCTAAATAAATTTATTTCCGCCGGTACCACTATCTTTTCTTATGCCAAAACGGCAGCAGACAAAGAATTGTTGAATGTGGCAAAAACCAAATTAGAGGGTCCTGCTTATGAGCTCGTGGAACACAAAACTTATGCTTCATGGGACGAGTTGTCTGGTGACCTTACAGCCCATTTCAAGGAAGAATTATCCCGAACTGCCATACAAAATGAACTCCTTGATTCTAAGCAGTCACACAAGGAGACGGTGAAAGAGTTTTCTAACAAAATTTGTCAGTTGCTGACTGCCTTAAACTCAGCAACATATGCCCATATAACTGAACCTAATGCTCAAAAATTTGTCCTAGAAGAGAATGAAAAATTTGCAGTTCAAGTTTTCGAGGATGGATTGAGAAACCATTCTCTAAAGCTTCTGCTCAAAGCTCGGGGAGAAACTTCTATGAAGAAGTCAGTCACATACGCGATTGAACATGGTACTCGATTGGGACAGCCCACCCAATCTCAAGGATATACTACGAACACGTTTGACTCGCGCTACTGTCAAATATGTGGCAGGAGAGGCCACACTCGCGAGACTTGCTTTAGGAATTCTAATTTACCGACCTTCGCCCCACGTGAAATAAAAAAGGAACTGCAGTACATCACTTGCAGTTACTGTAACAAAACGAATCATAATGTAAGGGATTGTAGATTACGCCGCGCCCACAATACAGTGAACTCACAACAAGGTAATTTCTTTGGGATCGTACGAGAGTTAAGCCAACAGAGACAAGCCGGTGGTAACTACTCTAGAAATAGAAATTCGTTTCAAGGAACAAACTTTTCAAGGCAAGAAAGCAAGCGCTATCACGCTCATGCTATCACAAGACCTCAAAAGAACACTGACTACGTTCCGAATTCTCTATGACAAATTCCACTGTAAACCAAAATAATGGAATTACAAGAACAAACTACGGGATCACCTAATTGTATGGGAAACGAAATACGACGAGAGGACAATATCGGCGGACCATCTCGTCTACAATTTAAAGCCGATATATACAACCACTAAAGGAACTTACGGGTTCCAAGACCATCAGTCCATTAAGTATAGTAATTGAATTAGACGTTAGAGAGAACGGAACAACATTTCGAGCGCCTTCATATAATAAATTCTTAGCATTCCTATTAGATACTGGAACCGAGATCAGTCTCCCAAAACCAGAAACAGGTGTTTTTGATCGCAGTAACGTTTCTCAGCAATTAACTATAACTACGTTTTTTGGGAAATCAGTTCCCACTCTTGTTTCATTAATGGGTACGCTAAGCTTCAGTGACGGGAAACAAAGCCTAAGCTTAGTGCACCCCTTTCATGTACTAGACTATGATGCTAATTTGGCATATGATGGAATAATAGGAAACGACTTCCTGAAAGCTAATAGATGTGTAATAGACTTTGACAAAGGTACTCTTGAGATTAAGGTGAATCACGGCGATTAAAATAACGATAAGGCTAAAGAAGCCCTTAAAGCTGATGAAGTGCGAATAGGAAATACTATAATTGGTAATGACGAAATCCAGAATCGTGACGGTGGTACTAACACTAATGAAGATGTTATGCATCTGCCACCTAGGTGTGAAACCATTGTGGAATTACCACTTCTCACGAATCGCGATGTTGTGCTCCAAAAACAGGAAATAGTTCCTGGTGTTCATCTCGCATTCACTATAGCCAAACTGAAAAATGGAAGAATTAAGGTTCTGATACTGAACTCCAATGAAAATAAAATTGAATTAAGAAAGAAGGACATCGACTTAAAACGGCAAAACTTAGAATATTTTAATATTATCGAATCATTGAGCATGAGTCTTTCAGTCGAGTAGACGTGTTTCATTTAGCTCCGCGAAATTTTTGCTAGAAGAAGAACAGTTCTTGTTTTCCTAAACGCGCTGTAATTTCCTTTGTTAATAGTTCATATCGTGTTACCGCAGTTTTATTGCAAATTGCTATTTTTTCCATTTAAACAAAAGCTATTAACTAAATTAAGCTGAGATTATGTCTCGAGCAACGCGTAATTCTGCATCTGATAATCCCGTTACCTGTGAAGAATTGGATAAGTGCGTTGAATCCATGAAGCAGCATTTGGATAACAAATTTACAGAGATGGAGCAGAGATTTATTGGTGAATTCAATGAATTAAAACTCAGTTTTTCTACCAGTTTAAAAGAATTGAATGCTGAAGTCTCTTCGCTTCAAGCCAGAATTCTGTCACTCGAGGCTCACGTCGATAAAATTGAACAATCAACGAGGTCTGCCGATGCATTTCTTTTGGGTGTTCCAGTTTTGCCTCAGGAAAAAGTCACTGAAATTATCCACAGACTCGCTACTGTTACTGATTTGCCGGCACCTAATATCATTACAGTGTTTAGGGTAAAAAATAAACAATCGCCATCTAAATCTGTTAAGCCTTCAGCTATAGTGATTAAATTCCGGAGTACCTCTGACAAGTTTCGATTTATTGGCGCTATCCGTAAGAAAAAACCTAAGTTAAAAGATGTTGGTCTATCTGGAAGCAGCGGAATCTTTGTGCATGAAAGTTTAACAGCTAAAAATCATAAGATTTTTAAGTCAGCGATGGAGATTAAACGCAGTGGTAAAATTGCAGCAGTCTTCACGCATAACGGAGCCGTGTACATACGTCAGTTGGGTGATTCACAGCAGTACAATGCAGTTAAAATTACTACTAATATACAACTGAGCAAACTTTTATTGGATGCAAATATAGCAGATAGTATCATGGTTAATTCTTCTTAGTGATGCTTTCGTAGAGCGGTGATTGTAACTATAGAATGGATTTTGAATCTTTTTTTTTATTTTTTGTATTTGAATTTTTTGCTAATTTTTTTTTCTATCATTATTTTTTAGTAAAACTTCATCTTCTTCTATTTTCATCTTCTTCTATGATGGTATTATTGCTACATTATGTAATCTACTGGCTTGGAGTTCCTAGTGATCTTTGTGATGAACACTTCACGTAATAATTTATTGTCTGACAGCATGGATGAGGGAAGATTGGTCGTGGACTACACAAATAAGAATTCTGCATTGTTAAATGTCTGTCATCTCAATGCCCGGAGTGTAAGATCGTCTTATGATGAGCTGAGGTACATTTTTAATAATTGTAAATTAGACGCATTATGCATATCGGAGTCATGGCTTCATCCTTGTATTCATAATGATGAAGTTATGATTCCCAGCTTTTCACTGTTCCGAAGCGACAGAAAGTACTCTGCTGGTGGTGGAATGGCGATCTACTTAAATAGCAAATACAAGGCCAGAGTAATCTTAGAGACTGCCAATGAATCACTAAGTATCGAATGCCTGTATATTGAGGTTAAAACGGCAAGTGCTAAAGTACTATTAGGTTGTGTATATAGACCTCCTTCGGTTAGCTCGCTTAATAGTCTTTATGATGCTATAATCCAATTCAGTGGATCTTTTTCTATTAATATAATATCGGGTGACTTTAATATTAATATGTTGTCAGATGGTTGTTCAAGGCGCAACTTTGTAACTTTTCTAGAAACTGTTAAGCTCAGTGTAGTAAATTCTTTGCCAACTCGTGTTTTTCGTAGTTGTGAATCCCTTCTGGATCTTTTCATCACTGATAGAGGCGATCTTGTGCGTGATCAGCTAACGTTCGACGTCCCCGGAATTTCGGATCATTCTGGAGTTATTGTTTCTTTTAATATCGATGTTGTTAGATATAGAAGTCCTTCAAAATTTTTTTACCGAGCATATAATGCCATTGATTTAGATGCTTTAACGTCTGCTGCCTCTCTGATTGATTGGTCATGTCTTTATGCTACAAGTGATATCGACAATCAAGTGGCTTTCTTTAATAGGACATTTATGAGATTGTTCAACGAGTTTGTTCCGCTGAAAACGATAAAATGCCGTTCTGAGTGCAATTGGATCAATGATGAAATAAAAAATTCTATTCGTGAACGAAATTTTGCCTATAAACTATGGAAAAGGTTCCGTGGTGAATTCCTATGGAACAATTATCGGACCCTTAGAAATAAGACTTGTGCTTTAATTAGGAAGGCTAAAATTAATTTCTACTCTAAAAGGCTTGATCCAAGTTTACCTTCTCGCGAACTTTGGAATAACATTCGTAAGCTTAATATCATTAGAGGCAGCGGGGAATGTGTAGCTGATCCTGACTTGCTTAATAAATACTTTACCTCGGGCTCAACCTCAGTGGTAGTAGATACTTCCGATCTCCCTATTCCTAATGCTACAAATAATTTCTCTTTTTGGAATATTTGTACCACTGAGCTTCTGAATGCCTTTAAATCTATTAAATCAAATGCTACAGGCTCTGATGGTCTTGAAATGCGTTTCCTGAAACTATTACTGCCATCCTTAATTAATCATATTAAACATATATTTAATACTGCTATCACTACTGCTTCTTTCCCTTCAGCTTGGAAAATAGGGCTTGTTGTTCCTATTAGAAAGAAGTCCAAAGCATCGTCCCCTGAAGATTAGAGACCTATTACCATTCTTCCAATATTATCCAAAGTATTTGAAAAAGTCTTATACAAACAAATCATCGACTATGCTAATATTAATAACTTGATCAGTTCTATCCAGTCTGGTTTCAGAGCCAAACACAGCACAACTTCATCATTACTACTCCTCACAGATACGATAAGATGTAGTATGGAAAATAAAGAAGTAACTCTCCTTACCCTATTTGATTTTTCGAAAGCGTTTGACTCTGTCGATTTTAAATTATTATATAATAAGCTGGTTGTAGAATTTGGTTTTGCTGGTCCTGCGGCTAAACTCATCTATGATTACTTAACTAATAGGAAGCAATTAGTTGTTTGTAACTCGAAATCTTCCAAGCTCTGTTCTCTCTATTCAGGAGTGCCACAAGGATCTATCTTAGGTCCTCTTCTCTTCAGTCTATACGTAAATGATCTGGAAAATTACATTAATAAATGTTCGCTGCAGTTATATGCCGATGATGTACAACTTTATATATCTGCTCCCATCAATGATATCCCACGCGCAATTACTGAACTAAACAAAGATCTTCTATGCATAAGTAGGTGGGCTGAACTTAAGAAGCTCAGACTCAACCCATCCAAATCTCAGGCTATGCTCATTTATTATCTCAATTTAACCTATACTGACCTTCCACCAGTCATTATAAATAATATGATTATACCGTTTTCAACTAATGCTCGGAATCTTGGCTTAATCTTCAATAATCGGTTATCTTGGAGTGACCATATCGATGGTGTTGTAGGTAAGATCTATGGTGGACTAAAGGCACTATGGCGTCACTCTGCATATACTCCACAAACTATACGTGTTCGACTTGTGAAATGCTTACTACTACCGATTATCTACTATGCTGACGTTGTATATTGTCACTTAGATTACTCGAGTCGTAGAAAATTAAATGTCGCATTTAACTCATGTGCTCGGTATGTCTTTAGCATTAGAAGATTTGAACATATTTCGCAGTACTCGATGAAAATTCTTGGTTGCACTTTGGATAACTATCTGAAATTCCATATTTGCTTTGTGATATTTAAGATCCTTAACTTGCAGTACCCGGATTACCTTGGCAGTCGACTTAAGTTTTTGCATTCTGAAAGAACGCTTTTGTTGAAAACTCCCCATCATAGACTCTCGATTAGTTCTCGATCTTTCTTCGTCTATGGTGTCAGACTTTGGAACTCACTTCCTCTAACCATACGTTCACTTCGAGTCATTGGGAGATTCAAGTCAGAATGTTTTAAACATTTTTGTAGTTTAACAAATTAAGCAATTTTTTTTTTATTATTATTTTTTTTTAGTAACAATGCTTTCTTGTTCTTGTACTTATTTTCTGTATCTTTAATATTATAATACTTACTTAGCTATTTTTTTCTGCATTCTTATATCTTTTTTATACATATACATATGCTTTTTTTCTCTCTCTTCGTTTAATGATCGTTGTATTTTCTTCTTTAAATTAATACTCTCGCTTAGAATGTAAGAGACTTAATTTATTTTTTATTCTGTCTAATTAGTTAGAGTAGGCACATATTTAAGAGTATTTATAACTCACTTGTGCTTCAGTCATATCTAATAAAATTGAATTGAATTGAATTGAATTGAAATCCTGCACAGAATCCAGTGGCTAACCGATTGTCAAAACTGGAAAAATGTCTTAAGCTAGACCACTGTAATAAGGAGGAGAAAACTGCAATTATTAACATTTGTCGGGAATATAATGATCTCTTTCATTTGGAAGGAGACTCACTAACTTATACAGATGCTATTCGGCACAAAATCCAAACAGATATTAATAAACCGCCCGTGTTTGTGCGACCATACCGTTTATCTGATTCTCATAAAATAGAAATCCATAGGCAAGTTGGAGAAATGCTCAACGAAGGAATTATACAGCACAGTTGTAGTCCATGGAATTCCCCCGTCTCCTTGTATCGAAAAAATCCGACACTTCGGGTAATAAACAATGGAGAGTGGTGGTGGATTTCCGAAAACTAAATGATAACACAGTAGGAGACGCGTATCCACTGCCTAATATTACGGATATTGGACCAGTTGGGTCGGTCTAAATATTTCAGTACGTTGGATCTAACAAGCGGATTTCATCAAATTCTTGGTGATGAAAACGATCGGGAAAAGACAGCCTTCAGTACCCCATTCGGACACTACGAGTACAACCGAATGCCATTTGGGCCGAAGAATGCACCCGCAACTTTCCAGCACCTGATGAATAACGTGTTAATGGGGCTGCAAGGAATCCAATGTTTCGTATATGTAGATGACATAGTTATTCATGGCACTGATCTACGAGACCACAACGAAAAGTTAATTAACGTGCTGAATAGATTGAGAAAACACAAACTAAAGCTGCAGTTAGAAAAGTGCAATTTCATAAGAAAAGAATTAACCTATCTAGGTCATATCATTTCACAGGAAGGCCTGAAACCGGATCCAAAAAGTTACAAGTTGTCAAAACTTATCCTAAGCCAAAAAAGGAAAAGGACGTAAAATCGTTTCTGGGTTTTGCGGGATATTACCGGAGGTTTATTCCAGACTTTTTTAATTTATTAAAGAAAACTACTGCTTTTAAATGGGATGCGTTCTGTGAAGAAGCATTCCATACTCTAAAAAATAAATTAATAAGTGCACCAATTTTCGCTTATCCGAACTTCAAGGAAGAATTTTTGGTGACCACTGACGCTAGCGACGCTGCTCTGGGTGGCATACTGTCGCAAGGCAAAATTGGAAGTGACAAACCTGTCTGCTACACTAGCCGCACACTTAACCAGGCAGAAATCAAATACAGTACGACAGAAAAGGATCATCTTGCTATAGTATTTGCCGTCAACAATTCCGACCATATATATATGGAAGGAAGCTTACAATAGTAACCGATCATAAGCCTCTACACTCCTCTAGACTCATGAGGTGGAGAATATGCTTAGAGGAATACGACTGCGTCATAGTTTACAAACCAGGAAAATTTAATGCCAACGCAGACGCTTTAAGTCGAATTAGGCCCGATAACCTGGAAGGGAATAATGAACAGGAATCCTGCAAACTGATCGGAGATAATAAAGGAAACAGTGTGAGAGTCCTGACCAGAAGCAAAAGTAAAACAACGGTAAATAAAACATCCGAAGAACCAGTCCCAACACCTCATACTGAAGAAAACAAAAGCAGGGACATAATAGAAAAACTGAAGTCTCTGATCGAAGACTTCAACATTAAACAAACATTTTTCGTTTTACCCCTAGTGGAAACGTATGAAGAATTACGTCTCTCTAAATCAGTAAAACACTACCCTATCGTACAAACTGGCGATGTAATTACTCTTTATCACCAGAAAGCAAAGTGTACCGTCACTAAAGCTCCATTACCGATGCGAACTCCTAACGATAGAGAGATTTTCTTGGGTATATTGGGGAAATTTCTACCCGTCATTATAAGAGATAAACTCGACAAGGTATGCATCTCAATGCCAACGTTGGAGAGTAAAGACATAAACAATGTCAAAATAATGATCAACGAGTTTTTTGAGGATCATAAGATCCGAGTAATCCTTTACATAGATAGTAAACAAATATTAAAGGAACCAAAAGAAATATCGCAAGTACTAAGAGATTATCACACGACTGCGTTTGGAGGTCATCAAGGCATCTCCCGTACTGCAAAGCGAATAAAACTTAAATACTACTGGTCAAATATGATGAAGGACATAGTGGAATTGGTCACTAAATGCGAGTCTTGCCAGAAGAATAAGTTCTCTAGAAACCCTTCCATTCCAATGCGAATCACTACGACTAGTTCCAAGCCTTACGAAAGAGTTGCCCTGGACATAGTGGGTCCGGTACCGCCCAGTAATAATGACAATAAATATATCCTAACCTTCCAGGATGACCTCACGAAATTCTCGGAAGCCATTCCACTAACAAATATGGAAGCTCGAACGATAGCCGAGGCATTTATTCTCCACATCGTGCCGACATGGCATTCCTGATTCCTTACTGACCGACCAGGGAGCAAATTTTCTTTGCGAAACATTCAAAGAAATTCACAAGCTACTTAAAATAAGAGGCGTACATAACACTCCCTATCACTCTCAGACAAATGGTGCTCTGGAAAGGAGTCACCGCACCTTGGTAGAATACCTACGTCAATATGTCAGCAAGGATGTTTTGGATTGGGACGTATGGATCCCTTACGCGATGTTTGTGTACAACACAACCCCCCATAGTAGCACTAAATACTGCCCGTATGAACTGCTATACGGCTATCCACCTAAAGTTCTCAACAGCCTCAGACAACAACCCCAAGTATGTTATAATTACGAAAATTATGCTAATGAATTAAAAGTTCGCCTACAGCATTGTCATGAAATAGCAAAACGTGAAATAAAGCACTCAAAAACCAAATCTGAAACTTACTATGACCAGAAGAGTAAACAAAAATTCTTCAATATTACCGATAAAGTCCTACTAAAAAGGGAAGCTCGTAAAAATAAACTAAACCCCTTATGGGAGGGACCCTATGAAATAGTACGATTGGATTCAACAGAAAACTCCACTATTAAAATAGGCCAAAAGCTAAAGATCGTACATAACAATAATCTTAAGCGATATATCGATTAAAATTTCAAATCTTTCAGTCATATAAAAAGACACCCAAGATAATGCGTTAACCTTCTCAAGTTTTTTTTGTGTATTTTCCTTATTTAGGCTATGAGTCGCAAAGTGCACTGACTGATTCCTTTTCAGAAATGGACTTGATCATAATATTGCTAAAATGCGTGATCGCTTTTGTTCCTGTTTATGGGAGCGGGATCAACATCACTAATTTTGAACATAACCCCGGTATATACTTTGAGGAAATCGGAAAAGTGGAATTATGTGCTCATGAATGGAGAGTAATCATCTACTACGTCTTGGGAAACTTAACTATTGGGATAACTAATGTAAAAACGCATATCGATGAACTGAATAACCTTTGTAAATCATTATATAATGATCCTACTTTTACACAAATTTGTAATAGCACCATCGTAGAAATAAATCATATAATGTCGCATATTACAGACAAATTGGACCTGCTCACGGTGAATAAAATATAAGCAAATATCTTCAATAAGTCACAGCATGTTGTAGAAGCTCAACTGCTTGCCCTTAATACAAAGTTTACTACGATTAAAAATATGATTAACGAAAAATACGACGTTACTCTTAATGACCGAATATCTCTCCACTTGGAGTCGCTTACTCATTTGACAACCTTAATAATACTACGGTATCAAGATACGGTAAACCTAATAATAGACCTGGGCCCTATTTCATAAAACTATTAGTCTAATACTAATAATTTCCAAGTTATTAGCTCCAATAAATTATGGACTAATATTATAGTGTCTCATAAAAATTTTCTCGAATACTAATAATTCCCTTGCTACTGTCATAAGAATTATTAGTGCAGCTTGAAATTATTAGTGCAGACTTCCAGACTAATAACTATCAACCTACGGCTGCGATAATAATTATCAGTCACTATCTCGCTGGCCATTATTTGTTTCCAAGCACAGCAAAACTGTAAACAGACAATTAAAAATGTGCATTCAATTTTTACCGGTTTTGAATTCACATTCTGCAGTTTCAAATTATTAAGTGATAAGACTCAGAGAAGAAAGTGTCTGATTTGTTTTTTATAAAAAATTACTTTTGCCTAAATTCGAAAAATTCCTTTAAAAATGTGCTCAAAAGAAGTGAAACTGCATTTACTTAATTTGATTTTAAAAAATAAAAATGTTTTGTTTGGCTCTTTTTCGAGTACCCTGTCAAAGCACAATAAAAGTGATGCTTGGAAGGAAATCCACCAAGAAGCTGTCGCAAGTGGTGTATTCCAAGATAAGCCATGGGGATATATACGTGATGCATTTTGGCCCAATATTAAAAAGTGCACAATGGTGAGTGAGAAATTTTAAATAGAATTCTTGCGGTAATCGTAAATCAAACTTAAATATAGATTAAAGTTGACAATGCAAAACGAACAGGGTCTGGGGGAGGAAAGAAAAACATTTTAAACGAGATCGATGAAAAGGTTCTGGAGATCTTGTCTAAAGATGCACCGGATGTTGTTGGTTTACCAGTGGCGGAATCATTGGAGGACATCCAAGAAGACTCTTTACATACTTCGAAGGAAGCGAGTGATGGACGAAGTGAAAATGCAGGTGTTTCCATATCGAAAGAAACAAGAAAATCACGGAGAACACCTTTTTCACCTTCAGGTAAAATTAGTGGTTTTAGTTACTCATTAAACCACCAAATACAAAAGTTACATCTGCTTTTAGAACCAAAAAGAAAACAAATGCTCTTTGATGACGAAAGAATACTTTCTTTAAGAGAAGAAAAATTAAATCTAGAAATAGAAAACTTAAAAAAGGATAGCCAAAAAAAGGATCTGGAAATAGAAAACTTAAAATTAAAAAATGAACTACTTCAAAAGCAAATTGAGAAAGAGGAATTTGGAAAGGAAGAATTTTATGAAAAAAATCTTGCTGTACAGGAATTTTAAATAAAAATAATAATATTTTCACTTAGCATAGCTTCTTTGTTTTATTCCCTAAAAGAATTAACTAGTTCTTGCTGCCTCAAAATGCCTGCTGTTGATGCTGTTGTTATTTCGTCGTCCGTAGCTTCCTCTTCATTTGATGTTTGCTCACAGTCGAAGTTTGAGAGACCATGTGCGCAACATGTCAAATTACTAAGCGTAACACATGTCTTTATTATATTACAGGCGTAAATAGGCTGCACCCTTAAATGATTAAGGCAAGGAAACTTTTCCTTTAAAATACCGATGCTATTTTCAATTAAACACCGTGTACGTTTATGTGCCCTATTGAAAATTTGCACAGCAGTGTCTTCTAGGTCATTATTTTTAGGGGTAATCAACCATTCTTTAAGCGGGTAACCCGAATCGCCTAAAAGTATTGACCGTGGGTGTGGGCGCCAGCCATTTTCCATTTTTCTATATAGTGTACTATTCCTTAATACACGAGAATCGTGCACCTTGCCTGGCCATTTAGCACTGCAATAATAAAATTGTAGGTCAGGTCCACACACTAACATACAGTTAATGGAATGATTTCCGTGACGATCAATAAAACGGTCTTCATTCGTCCTTGGTGCATCAATGTCGATAAGAGTACCATCAATACAGCCAATAACGCCAGGCATGCGCTTTAATAAATAAAATTTTCTTACAACATCGTCGATAGCGTCCGGCCATTTTACTACCGGTGGAAAAACTTTGTCGTTGATTACACTAACCACATCCTTGATTACACGGCAAACAGTGGCTTTTGAGATACCGTGCATATCTGCTATCCCGTGGTACTGGCCTCCATTACCTAACCAATGAAGGGCTGTTAGTAGTCTCTGTTTCGATGATAGAGCACAGTTTCGATTTGTTGGAGTTTCAAGAAAGGGTCCAATTCGTTGCAACAAATATTCAACACTCTCACTACCAATACGGAATTTTTCATTAAATTCGTAACTTGCATTTAGTTCATAATTAATCCTATGCCTAAAAACCCGACGTCGACGTATCCTCACAAGAATATCTTCGTCAAACTCGTCATCACTTTCCGAAAACATTTTCAAACGATTGAAAATAAACAAAAATTATTCCGAAAATATCACAGTTACGGCTAAAAATATAATTTTAATCCTTCGCGAATGAACAACCTCATCTGACTGAACACAGTTTTCTTATTAGTCTACTTTTACCCACGTAATTGGATTAATAAAAAAAATTGTTATTAGTTATTAGTGCAGCACTAATAATTATTAGTAAAAGAGCTTCTATGAAACAGAATCTTCGTGCAGTAATAATTTCCCACTAATATTTATTTGCGGTGGAGTAATAACTTATTACTGTGCGAACAATATTTATGAAACACAATGGACTAATAATTTGGAAAATATTGGTAAATTTGCTAATAATTATTAGACTAATAGTTTTATGAAATAGGCCCCTGGTCACAGATGTCCACCACGGGAAACCCCATCCCGCCATTATTTCTCCTGGACAACTTAAAAATCTTTTAATTACAATACGTAAAAGAGTTCCAAGCACTACGAAATTACCATCCTCCCTTCGTGATGATAACCTCCTTAATATCTATCGTATTGGTCAAATGAGCACTGCGACTTACGATGGAAGGATAATATTTGAGTTGAAAATTCCTCTTCCTTTTGTCGAAAGCTATCAGCTATATAAGATTATCCCTCTTCCTGCTCCTAATGAAGGTAAATTTGTTTACATTCAACCAAGTATACAATATCTAATTGTTGACTACAGGCGGGAGCATTACTATGATATATCACTCAGCGAACTTAACAACTGTCTAACGGAAGACAGCGGGGAACATTTATGTCAATTGACTCACCCAGTTTTCAATCTCCATTCCAAAATGGACATTTGCGAATTAACGCTGCTTCGCAGAGACAGTTCCTTACCCTCATCCTGCAAGTTTGTGTAATCGAACTTTACCTCTTATTGGATTCAACTATCTCAAACTAATAAATGCATCTTTTCTACACAAAACGAGCTATCTATCGATACTGTCTGTGACAATCAAATAACACCATATTCTCTGACCGGAACAGGATTAATTGAAACCACTGGCGATTGTTATATTCGAACACGAGAACTAACAATTTATGCTTATAGCTCAAAGCGAACTCCCGTTAGAAACTCCTTTATTCCACCCGTAAAAATATCAAGTATATTGAATCGTACTCGATACCAGTCCTAAAACAGCTTTTATAAAGTATTCTTTCGAAAATGACTTCGAATCCTTAGCTCGAGATATAAACCATTTAAAGGATAATGAACAAAATAAACTCCAGCCTATCGAAGCTATACTAGGATATGCTCTGGTAACCTTTCTTATAATATTCATTACCGTTAAACTAATACGAAAGTATTGATCCAAATGCCAGTATACATAAAAGTTTGCTCTGTCTAAATTCATTAATTAACAAGTAAAAAAGCTTGAATTGGTCTAAAACCAATTCTTATGATACCCTAGATGAATGCTTGTATAAAATTTCGTATGATCACCAATCTATGCAAGTTTGATTTTTGAAGTGGTTTTTCGCATATATTTCTAGAACGGTTTGTCGGACAGAAAATATGATTATAACCAATTTTATAGCACTTCGTATTCTGAAGAAATTTTTAGTACAATAAAAATGTCCTGGACTGATCGTTTTCACAATATACGTTAAAATTAAAAAATTTTATATGGCAACACCAAGAAGCAGTTGCCCGATTTAGTCCATTTTTGAAATTTTATTTGCTAGTAGAAAGGGAACATCATGTACCAAATTTCAGCTCTCTATATCGATGCGTTCACAGGCAGTGGCCAAATATATAGTGGAAAACGAAAGTTTTGTATGGCAACCCCACGAAGGATGTCGTGACCCAATATTCAATTGGTGCAATTGTGACATCACGACTCGAGCTAGCAGCAAATGCACAAGTAATTAAACGATTTGCAATAACTAAGCATTTTACTTCGCACAGTGAAAAGATTGGCGATTGCGAATTGTTTACTTGTAAACTGTCGCATCCACTGCTGTGTGTAACTGGGCATTGAGTCATGGTTAAGTAATTCACTTCGCATAGTGAAATACTCAGCTGGGCTCACTGTTTGTTTACATACAGTATTGGGGGCTCCCGCTGTCGGCAGTGATTAGCGTAATACTTTGTAATTATGATTGCAAGGTATTGCGCTGGTCACTGGGTCAAACTCGCTTCCGCCTAATTGATTGGAGGTGAGCACGGTCGATTCGCTAGATCGGTTAGTTCAGTTAGAAGTTGGGTATTATTAAAGATAGCGGTTCGGTATCTTTTTTGGTAATTAGAGAGTTAAATGAGAAGTATCAATCACGGGTGATACACCTCTTAATTTATATCGTCGTTTAATTAAAGAAATAAAGTTGTTGTACAATTGACTTACACGAGTTTTTATCAGTTTTTAATTGTTTTCCCTGGATTACTTTGGGACACGACAATTTGGCGCAGCCGGATAGAGAGTAGGTAAGTGTTATTTTTCTTCAGTGAAATAATTTATTTTTCTTTTCATTTTTATTTTTTTTTGTGTATTTTATGGGAGTAAAGCTTATTAGCTGCTCCATATTTTTGTGAAGTGTGGGAGTAAAGCTTTTTTTTAGCTGCTCCCTTTTTTTTTAAGTGTCGGAGTAACGCTCTTTTAGCGGCTCCGTTGTGTTGTATTTTTGTGGGAGTTATGCTTTTTTTTTAGCTGCTCCGATTTGCTGTATTTTTGTGAGAGTTAACGTTTTTTTTTAGCTGCTCCATTTTTTTTAAGTGTGGGAGTAACGCTTTTTTAGCGGCTCCGCTTTGCTGCATTTTTGTGGGAGTTAACGCTTTATTTAGCTGCTCCATTTTTTTTAAGTGTGGGAGTAACGCTTTTTTAGCGGCTCCGTTTTGCTGTATTTTTGTGGGAGTTAACGCTTTTTTTAGCTGCTCCAGTCTTAGGCTAATTTTCTTTACAGGTTAAAGTATTGCAGAAAAGTAAAGAAAAAGGGTATAAATTGTGGTGATTGTTGTTGCGTGAGATTATTTTTGGCTAGGTTGTCTGAGTTTTATGAAATGTATAGTGTGAAAGTGTAGTATGCAAAAGGAGTAGCTTTAGCAGTTTAGTAGATTAAGTAAGTAAAGTCTAATTTTTCGGAATGTACGGCGTATTAAGGGTTATAATTTTGGTCATTGGGAAGTTGTCAAATGCTAGGTAAAAATTTAAGGTATTCGCGGGTATTCGGGCGTTAAACTTGGAAGAAGGTTCGGAAATATTGAATATTAGGAAAGAGCATTATTGAAACACCGTCGAAAAGTTCAAGCTTTTGTGTTTAGAGTTCTTAAGCAATTAGTTACAGTCTAGGAGAAGTGTTTGAGAGTTAAGGGTAAATTAGGTAATGACTATAGATGTCAGTGGGAAGAAGTAACGTTCTAACGAGGGAAGAATTGTTACGAGTTAAGGATCAGGAAAAGGAATTGGAAACCAGAACGCAGGAATTGAAGGAGGGCCAGCTGATATTACAACATTACGAACAGGATTGGCGGTACCTAGAAGAGCATCTAACGGATGAATTAAAGAAACGATTGCCGAGTGAAGAGTTTCTGGAGGAAATAAATGAGGCTACAGTGAAAAGCACAAAGGGAGAAACCTTAGATTTGGTGATAACGTCTACCTTTGAAGTTATTGGTAGAATTGAGAAAGAAACTGATCAAGCGTTGAATGAGTGCAAACAGGAAAACAGGGCTTTAAAAGGAACTATAAAGTCTTTAGAAAGGCAATTGGAGGAGGCAGAAAAAACCGCCACTGAACTAGAGCAAGAATTAGGAGTCGCACCATTATCACAAGAAGAGGGTCTAGTTCGAGGGATTTTTAAGAAGTGGTCACCAAGAAATTAGTATTCCACGAACGGCAGCGAGAAGAAAGAGCGAGTACTTCAGGGAAAGAAGAAATTTTGAAAGCTAAAAAGCAGACCTTAGCAAAGACGAGTGAAGACCAAGTGCCGAAAGAAAAAAACTCAGAGAAACCAGCAAGGAAAACCATGGCCGATGCTTATGATAAAGCCATGGACTTGGTGTCCAGATACATACCCACATTTTCTGGAGAAAGAACGCCAAAACTGTCGAAGGAACTTCACCGTTTCCTGAGCTGCTGCAAAGATCTTTACGATCGTTTAAAGGCCGAGGAACAGCCAATCTTCATGAAATGTGTAAGATATCGGTTGTTAGACGACGCATATTATCTAGAAAGCTCGGATGAGCCGAAGGATTTTGAGGCATTGCAGCAGACAATTCAAACTGCCTATATGCCAAAAAAATCTTACTGTGACCTCCGAGCTGAAATGATAGCATGCGTTCAAAGGCCCCGTGACGACATAAAAGACTATGCGGATAGACTTAAGGAGCTAATGTGTCAAATCAAGGCGGCAGTTTCGGCTAAGTATCCAGGCAAAGACGGGGGATTGATAGCGGAACTTGAGGCAGACGCGGTGGCAACGTTCAAGGCAGGTGTTATGCAGCTTTATTTGACGGGACGCAAATTTCGATCTCTGGATTAAGCACGTGAGGAGGCAGACTACTTCGAGATGGATGCTAGGAGACTTAAAATTAAGGAACCAGGGCTGCGGAATTATACGAAGGAAGACAACAGAGGAATGG
This sequence comes from Dioctria linearis, assembly GCA_963930735.1. NCBI lineage: Eukaryota > Metazoa > Arthropoda > Insecta > Diptera > Asilidae > Dioctria > Dioctria linearis. The sequence goes on from OZ005740.1 coordinate 184,297,756, forward strand.
CAGCAGGCATCTGGGGTGCTGGTAGGTTCAGCAAGAAGGAACCTAAAAGGACGGGAGCGCAATTGAGGCCAGCATTATCGGGAATGCACAGGGGTTCCCCTAGTCAAACAAAGCAACCAAGACCTATTCAGTGCTTTCAGTGCGGACAATGGGGCCATTTTGCTAGGGAATGCAGAGAAGGGAAACAGACGCCTTACTGTATAAAATGCCGAATATATGGACATGACGCAACTGGATGCAAAACGCAACAAGTCAGGTTTGCTGAGGCACTACCTAGCAGTTCGGTAGAGGTGCAATCGGAAGCAAAAGTTATATACTGCCAATTTTGTAGAACATCTGACCACTACACCGCAAATTGTTTAAAAAATTTTTTAGCAGAGAATAATATTCAGCAAAAGGGAAACGGGAGGTGGCAGCTCGGGAACAATCCCGCGGCTGCCTTCTACTAAACAAATTAGGAACCAGATACTCGGGTAAAGACATAGACATGGAATTAGAGCTAGTTAATAATTGTATCATCACAATAGAAGCCGGCATTGGACTAGAAGATAAGCTTACATTATTGGTGGATACGGGATCCACCTGCAATTTAAATAAGGTAAATAAAATAAGGATGGATACACTGATACAAAAACATAAATGTATCATAATTGGAGGGCTGTTTGGAGCTCAGCAACGTTCAATTGGAACCTGCAAGGCGCATCTTCACGTAGGTATGGGTAAGCAAGAATGCGAGTTCCAGGTAATACACAACACAGATTCAATACCGGTTGACGGAATATTGGGAATGGAATTCCTCAAGGATAAAGCTGCTATCGATTGTATTAATAGAAAATTGTCAATACAGCACAGACAAGTGTACAAGGAAGCACCGCCAATTTTCAGTAACGTAACAGGAACCGAAAAAGTTGAACATATAACCTTGCAGGGTTATAATGTAGAAGGGAAACGTCTCTCCAGTAGGGAAGCAGTTCGGACAGTTTCAGCGGAAGTTCTAAGAGAGCGAATGAGTAATCGAATTGAAAACCTGAGAGAGGTGATATATAAAGCTCGAGCTGCCTCTGAGAGTATAACCAAGTATTTTAGAGTCGAAAAAGAGGCAAAAACTCAACAGGGTATCGAGGATAAAGCACGTGGAAGCCCGGAAAGAGGAAATACTTAGGCGTCGGCTCTTTGCACAGAGGCGAAGCAGGAAAATCCTCTCTATACAAAGGAGATTTTGGTAAGGTTGCCAGAAGGAATGTGGGGGCAAAAGCAAATTCGGGAAGTAGTTGTTGAAGGGAATGGGTCAGATTATCCTCGCACGGAAATCCAACCAGTTATTTCCGAAACTGCAGCCTTTGCGGAGGCGCGAATATGCGAAAACGCTTCAATTCCTAAACAGGGCAATATAACCAAACCTCTCCTTAACTCGAGAAATGGCAGGGAGTCCATAGTACAGCTGGAACCAAGAACGGAGCAAGTGGTAAGAATCTGTGTCGAGAGCGAAAACGAGCTGGTGTGCAGGGCGGAAGAGATTATCCCAGGTGTGTACTGTGGTAACACCATAATCAGGCCGGAGAATGGACAGGCGTTTGTGGGTATTGTCAACGCTAGAACTGAGCCGGTTGAGATAGCGAACTTTCAACCCAAGCTTGAGAGGTTGGATAGGTATTCAGTGAAGCCATTGAGAGATAAGATAAAGGCGGTAAGTCGTTCTCAGCAAAGACTCGAATTACTGAAACAAACACTAGTACTGTCGGAAGATTTAAATTGCGAAGAAAGAGAAGTGGTATCGGAAAATTGTAGTGAGTATAATGACATTTTTTACTTGCCAGGCGACAAGTTTACATATACTCCAACTAGGACTTTTAAGCTTCCATTACTGTCGAATACAGGGCCCATAAACAGGAAAAAATATCGTCTGCCGGAGGCTCACCGAGAAGAATATCAGAAGCAACTAGAAAAGCTCCTAGAAGATGACATTATAGAGCATAGTGACAGCCCTTTTAATTTTCCGGTACTATTAATACCAAAGAAAGGAAAGGATGAAGCAGGAAATCGGAAGTATAGGTTATGTGTAGATTTTCGGGAGTTAAATAAAGTCTGCGTCCCCTTTTCGTATCCTCTGCCACGGATTGAGGACATCTTAGATCAATTAGGTCACTCATATTTCTCTACCTTACATTTAGCTAATGGTTATCACCAAGTGTTAATCGACCCAGCGGACAGGGAAAAGACGGCTTTTGCACGAACTTCAGCCATTTCCAATATAAACGATTACCCTTTGGATTGAAAACCGCACCTCCATTTTTTCAGTCTCTACTAAATGGCATATTAACAGGCCTTCAAGGTATCAAATGCTTTGTATACCTAGATGATGTGGTAATATTCGCCAAGAATCTGGGCGAGCATAACAGAAAGCTAAGGGAGGTATTTCAGCGTTCTAGAGAAAATAATTTAACACTACAACCCGCGAAGTGCCAGTTTTTACAGAAGAAAGTAGTATACTTAGGGCATGTATGTTCAGAGAACGGAGTAACTCCAGACCAACGGTTAGTGGAGGCAGTCCAGAACTATCCTCGACCTAAAACGGTTCAGCAGGTGCAATCGTTTCCGGGCCTTGCGAATTACTACCGTAAATTCATTCCTAATTTTTCTAGAATATTGGCTCCAATTAACAACCTTTTGAGAAAAATGGTGAAATTCAATTGGGGACCAGCATGTGAGGACTCTTTTAGAACCATTAAAGAGTCGCTCACTTCGTCTCCCGTGCTAGGTTATCCAGACTTCAATAAGGAATTCACGCTTGTCACAGATGCTAGCGGAGAATCATTAGGTGCCGTATTAGAACAGGACGGAAAGCCTATTAGTTATGCCAGCCGCACGCTTAATCCCGCTGAAAGAAATTACTCCACCACGGAACGGGAAATGCTTGCTATTGTTTGGGCGGTACGAAATTACAAATGTTACCTTCTGGGCAGGCATTTTCAAATTAAAACAGATCATCAGCCGCTCCGAGGGATTTTTAAGGTAAGGGATACCACGTCAAGCATGGTACGATTCCATCAGAAATTGTCTGAGTACGATTTCGAGATTATCTACCAGAAGGGAAAGGAGAACGGTATTGCGGATGGCCTAAGCAGGATACCCCAGCCAGTAGAAGTCACCAGTAAAGAGAAAGAATCTCGCTGTCTTGCGGTTACACGAGTACAAGCCAAGAAGCAGGAGGCAGAGGCTGAAGAGAAAACAAACCCAGATCCCGAGAGTGAATGGGAAGATATTGAGGAGGCCAAGAGAATGGTAGGAAGAGCGCTAGACAGTCCAACACCCCAACATGTGACCGACCCGGAGGATATTCAGGTAATATTGAAGGATTATCTTGATTCCAGATTTGGAGGACATTTCGGTGGAAACAAAACATTAACCAGGGTGAAACGCTTCTATCGCTGGAAAGGAATGAAGAATGATATAGCGAAATATATTCGCAAATGTAGGCAATGTCAAAAAAATAAGCATTCTAGAGCCATTAAAATGCCATTGGTCATAACAGAAGTGTCGGAAAAGCCGTTCGATAAGGTATACGTTGACCTCGTGGGGCCATTACTTACAAGCCATAATGGCAACAAATATATACTGTCTATGATGGATGACCTGACGCGATTTGTGGATTTCGTGGCGGTACCCGATCAGGAAGCCAACACGGTAGCCCGAGCACTATTTGACCAAATACTGAGCCGATATACGATTCCCAAGCAATTAGTGACTGACCAAGGGAGTAACTTTACGGGTGAAGTCATGAAATCCTTATGCAAATTGGTAAAGATCAAGAAATTGCAGACTACCGCCTACCACCCGCAGTCAAACGCAGTAGAGCGACAACATTCAACCTTGGTTAACTATCTAAGGAGTTTTGTGGATGCAGAGCCCAGGAACTGGGACGAATTTCTAAGAACTGCGGCACACGCGTACAACAACACCGTACATGCGGGCACTAAGCTTACGCCCATGGAGACTCTGTTTGGGTTTGTGTCAGAAATCCCAAGCAATTTGATGCGTAAACCAGAACCACTTTATAACGCCGATAGATATCATTCTGTGCTGCGATTCAAGTTACAGAAGTCTTTTGAATTAGCACGGAATAATTTACGGCAAAATAAGGAGAAGGCGAAAAAGTACTACGATAAGTCGTCTAGAGGTCAACTTTTTCATGTGGGAGATAAGGTTCTGGTTAGGGACCTAGCTAGGGTGGGGAAATTGTCACCTATTTTCAAGGGACCCTACGAAGTCATATACATACACAACCCTGAAAACCTAACAATACTCCAAGGCCGGAAGTTGAAGCGAATTCATGTTAATAGGCTGAAGAAGTTTGAACAATGATTAATTCACAGTTCAGACGGGTAGTACATAGATACTGATTTTTTCGAATTTCCCAATGACCAACTTCGAGCGTAAAATTCTTTGCAAACTGTTCAGACCTTACATTTTCCTGCCAAGTCGAGGTACTAATCGTTTTTGCATTTCAGAAAAAATATTAAAACCAGAAGAAGGACGCAGAAACCGCGAACCGAGGAAGAGGCTTACTGGAAAGAAAGAAAGAAGGAAGGAAAGATAAACTTTTCATGTCTGTGGAAAGGGTAAGATAAATAGGTAAAAAAAAAACTGGGGAAGCATTAAAAGAAAGATAGAAAGAAAATAATAAAGAGTATAAGTAAAAAACAAGAGGAAGAATTAACAAAAAATATAGAAGGAAGATAATAAAGAGTATAGGTTAAAAAGAAGAACAAAAATATAAATAAGTGAATAAATAACAGAGAAGCAAGTTTTTTTTAAAATCTAATATAAGTATAGGAAGGTTGCCCGTTTAAAATAGGTTAGTTAAGTATACGGAAGTGCAACAGAATGAAGGCGATCGCGATAGTGTTGGTAGTCCTGGTAGTAGGATCGGCGATAGGCGTAGAACAGAGCGGCTATAGTATGAAGGAGATAGCAGAGTCGGGAGTTCTTTTCGAATATCTGGGAAAGACACATTTCTACACCCGACATTGGACTATCCTGTCCACGTTGCAGATGCCAGATGTATCAGATGATTTGAAGTTCGCCGTCAATTGCAGCAGCCTGGTGGCAGGTCTTTGTACCGAAATTATACATACTGAAGTAAAAGCAAGATGTACGGTAGCAGTAAGGGAAATTGATGGTTGGGTCAGTCAAATTAAGCAGGAGGAGGAGGAATTATTACATCACACCCATGCTGGAGCTTCTGCAAGAAGAAAACGATCCTTTTTCGATGGAGTAGGTGCTGTATCGAAAACACTTTTTGGAACGATGGATCATGAGGATTCAAAAAAAATCTACGCTGCACACCATGATCTCAATGAGAAAGAGAATCGTACTTTCAGCCTTCTAGAAGACCAGTTTACCCTTGTGAAGTCAACGTTCGAACTGTTTAACTCATCACGGGTAAAGGCAGAGTCGGAGCGAGAGCAAATTCGGACCCGGATCTCTGGGCTTATCACCGCGCAAAGAACCACTGATGGAGAGCTAGCAGTATTGCAGCGCAGAGTTGAATTAAATGAGGTTCTGACAATACTGACCCTCCAGCTACGCGAGATAAGCGACACGTTGAAGACTATTTCGAACATTATGGCTTCGCTGAGCGTCGGGAAGTTACACCCTCTAATAGTCCACGCTCGGGAATTGACAGAGATTATGAGGAATGCCACGAAAGAACTGGACTTAAGCGAGGAGTTTCAGGATTTCCAGTTATTAGTTCAGATTGCTAAAGTGAAGGCCATCTTGACTAACCAACGCATTCTGGTCAGAGTAGACATTCCCCAACCACAGAGAGCTTCGTTCGACACCCACAAATTCTACACCATCCACGCAGCAGTAGATGAAGCCGGCTGCCATATGTACGACTTAGACGCGGAATTTATTTCAGCCAACAACCACGAGAGGCAATATGTCTTACTAGATGACCACCAGTACCAGAGGTGTCAGCAGCTGATCACCATGACGGCTCATACCCATTTACTGTGCGCACAGTTGAGCCCAATAATTACGGCCATTGGCGATACCTGCGTGTTAAACCTGTTTCGCAGTTTCAATGTCAAGACTAAGGCTTGTAAGGAGAAAGTCATCCCGAAATGGAGCTCTCTAACGCGAATGATGACCAGAAATCACTGGCTGTTTGTGATGACCGGAAAAACAAAGCTGGAGGTCAACTGCCGTAATTCACCGACCAAAATAGGAGAGCTCTCATCGATAGGAGTATTGGACATAAAGGAACGCTGTCATCTGCAGATTGGAGATCTACTTATAACCTCTGAAGACGAGAAATGTAACTCTCTTTCAACCCGCACCTTCAGAACTACCTAAATGGAAAAACATAGTGACACCAACAGGTCCAAGGAATTCCGAACCTCCAAAGGGACAAACAGGAGAACTAAAACTTCTAGAGGCAGGTAATTTCAATCAAGCCTGGAAAGATCATGCTGAGAAGATAGCCAAGGTTCAGAGCGCCATCAGGGCTGAAGAAGTTCACCGGCAGCAGAATCATCCGTACCATATCTATTTAGCAGCCACGTCTTTGACCGGGCTTATAAGCATCGTAAGCTTGACTCTAGTAGCAGTAATGATGTTCCATGTAAGACGCTGGAAACGTCAGCAAGGACGAGTAAGTACTGGCAGAGTATCAATACTACCTACTATCCAGACATCCATTAAACATCCCAAACCAACCTCAACGGAGCCGAACAAAGAAGGGACTGACAGTATAGAGTTAGTCATGCCAACATCAGCAAACTTGCCAACTGGAAGCTTGCCGACCGTCGTGGGAAAACATCTCGTCCGGTTAGAGTAGCTATAATGTATTTTAATCCACTCGATTTAATTACCACGGGCAACCGATAGAAGAGGATATTATGGCTAATAATTGTAATAAATGTTATTGTACTGGTTAGGATTGTAAAAATTGTAATTATGTTAGTAAAGAATTTTGTTATGGCAGTATTTTTGTATTCTGGTTACTGTAATTTAGTGTAAAAAGAACGGTATTTTTGATAGTTGATAATATTATGCATGTAAATTAATTAATCATCTTTGTTAATAATAAAATTTTTAAGTTTAGAAAGAAATATGTAATAGAAATAATTAACTTATTAGGATAGGAAATATGTAAAAAAAGCAGAGTCAAGTTAAATAATTTGAAACACAAATTGTAAGAAATGAAATGTAAAAAATTTAAAGATGAGATGCAAATAGAAATATTAAATATGAAAAAAAAAGAGAAATGAAATATGATAATAAAATAAAAATAGAAATGAATGAAAGAAAACGCAAATAAGAAAATTTAGATAGCAAACATTGTAAAGAAACAAATACTATAAAATAATTAATTAAAAAATTCTTGTTAGTAATAAAAAAAAAATAAGAAAAAAAAGAAGAATAGAACAGAAATTGTAAGTATACCGAACCATAGCTATAAAAATTGTGTAGATCATAGTGAGTATTGTGTCTTAGTTTTGGTATAAATTAGTTAAGTTATATATTGTGATCTAACTGAGCACCCCGATCTGATTCCTCTTGGGAATCAGTTTTTCTCAGGGGGGAGGAATGTCGTGACCCAATATGCAATTGGTGCAATTGTGACATCACGACTCGAGCTAGCAGCAAATGCACAAGTAATTAAACGATTTGCAATAACTAAGCAGTTGACTTCGCACAGTGAAATGCTTGGCGATTGCGAATTGTTTACTTGTAAACTGTCGCATCCACTGCTGTGTGTAACTGGGCATTGAGTTATGGTTAAGTAATTCACTTCGCATTGTGAAATACTCAGCTGGGCTCACTGTTTGTTTACATACAGTATTGGGGGCTCCCGCTGTCGGCAGTGATTAGCGTAATACTTTGTAATTATGATTGCAAGGTATTGCGCTGGTCACTGGGTCAAAGTCGCTTCCGCCTAATTGAATGGAGGTGAGCACGGTCGATTCGCTAGATCGGTTAGTTCAGTTAGAAGTTGGATATTATTAAAGATAGCGGTTCGGTATCTTTTTTAGTCAGTTGTAATTAGAGAGTTAAATGAGAAGTATCAATCACGGGTGATACACCTCTTAATTTATATCGTCGTTTAATTAAAGAAATAAAGTTGTTGTACAATTGACTTACGCGAGTTCTTATCAGTTTTTAATTGTTTTCCCTGGATTGCTTTGGGACACGACAAGGAGTTGCCCGAATTGTTTCGTTTTCGAACTTAATTTTACTTTTTTTTTTTAAAGTCGGTGTACAAAATTTCAGCTCTCTAAGTATACGCGTTCTCGAGTTATCGTGCGCACAGACGGACAGACGGACGGACGGACATGCAAAAATCAAAATAACTTTTAATATTATGCGTGGGTGTCCAATCCATTTTGCTCTACCATCATTATTTCGGGGTGTTACAAACGGAATGATAAACTTAGTATACCCCTATAGATTTCATCTAGGGTATAATTAGAATATTGTAACCATTGAAATAAGTATAATAAACGCAACAATGCGAATGTTTACTTAATAACTAGTATGTAGTATCTTCGAAATTTTTATAACTAGGTAAGACAAGATAATTAATGTACCCATAAATTTTATAATTAGATAAGATAAAATAATGTATCTACAGATTTTTTTAACATTATACATGTATGTGTAAGTACAAATTTTAAACAAAAATTTCTATTATTTATCAAATAGGATCGACAAAAGACTAGGGAACAAAACAAAGCAAAAAACATTGTTTCTTTTAACAGAAAATGTTCGTCCTTCGTCAAAAAATTTTCTTTTCTAAGGGGGATGATGTTATGATATCCCTTGGTCGGATCTCATAACTCATCCACTTACACAAACATTCCTCCTAGGAAATACATTCCTTTCGCGGGCACGATAATTTTGAATCCATGTCATATTTCTTAAACATTTAAAATTATCGCCACAAAATTATTGCCGCGTATACAAAAAGCACTTGACAGACTTGCCTTATCAGCGGACTCAACCGTGGGACAAGAATTGTCTTGACCATGGGAAAGATTTAGCTGACAAGGCAAGCAAGGAAATTAACAAGAACACGACTCGACCAAATTTGAGTTTGGAGCTAACCAGTGACCAAGTCGGTCAAGTCTTTTGTCGTTCTTTAGTAGAAAGTTGTGTAATTATGCATGATCATTCTTGTACATCATTATTAAAGAAAATAAGAATCCTAGTGTTATTTATTGTGCATAATTGTTGCTTGCATTATTATAAAGAAAGCAAAAACTCTTGTGTTATCGTGCATCTTCATCTTGTGCATTATTATAAAGAAACTAAAAATTCTCGTGTTATTGCGCATAATTATATTAAAACGAATAAAACTAAATATAATTTCCATTGAATTTATAACGAGTCTTTTTATTTCTGCTTCACCAGTACACAGCTCCATTCTCCTCTTGAGCGTTCTTGCCCAGAAGGGAAGCACGACGGCCCAAGATCATAACACAGAATTATCTTCTGTATGGAAGGATAGGAAGCTCAGGTTATCCCTGACCAAAATTATCTTCTCTATGATAAGAGCTCAGGTTATCCCTGATTAGAATTATATTCTGTATGATAGGATAGGAAATTCAGATTATGCCTGACTAAAATTATCTTTTGTGTGATAGGAAACTCAAGTTAACCCTGACCAGAGTTATATTCTGTGAAAAAGGTAGGAGGCACGATTCTTTATAACTCAGATTAGCTCTGATACAGATCAACTCTGCCAAAAGAATGGTGCCATCTACTGAATTTCGTCGGCTTTATATAGCCGCTGTAACCAGCTATGTCTGTTTCGCCTCTTGGTGTTGCTCTAGCGACGGTTACTGGAATTTTATTTGAGGCGAAAATAGCTGGCTGGCGGAAGCGGAACTGCATGGACCCGTAACTGGCAGGTGCATTGTATGGACTAGCAGTAGGCAATCGCAGAGCGTATTGCTTCATACAGCAAAATGCTGGGCTATTGCCTAATTACTTCACGGCACAGCTGTGTGCCTAATTACTTCACTGGCACAGCTGTGTGATTTTTTACAAATGAACCAACAAATACCAATCATGTTGTTTCGCACAATAATCTGCGTGACGGTTGCCGGTTTGTTTACTATAGCTTAGCTGCTGACTAGAATGAGAGTAACCGGCAGTTTCGTCAACGGCAATAGAATATTACCGCATCACAAGTATGTGAGGGTCATGTTCTACTTCCGAGTTCTGAGACCAACATTAGTGCGCCGTCAGGTTAAAAGTACCCTGCTTTCGTGACGAAGTGCTCAGTCTCCGAAAATTATTACTAAAACTGGATAAATATTTTACTATTGCGCACCGACGCACACCTGCAAGCTGGTGGAATTAAATATTCAGGATTCCACTAGGAATTTTGAGGACGAATTTTCTCCACCACTCTAAGCGGATATAATAGACTTAAGAAATTATGTCAGCTTTTGTAACCACGAGTATATGTAACAGTCAGTCGTAAATCGTCACTTTTAGCTATCAAGATAGAAGGGAAGCGTGGAAAGATAGGTTTTGTTTAGTTTTTGTTAGGAGATGCCAACTTTGGGAGATCTTCAGTGGAACTTAGAACTGTAATCAGTCCGAAGTTATTAGTCATTCCTGCCAACTACAAAGGTTGTGTCATTAAGCACCTATCAATCACAGGAAGTTTAGTACTTAGTCTAATCAGCGTATGAAATGAAGGAAAAGAGTAAAGATATACATATAAATTGCTTTATCCAAAACAGTCAGTGTGGGTCGTACACCTGTCTGTGATACGATATCGAAAGTTAACAGTGCGACTAACAACATTTTATTGCCAAAGCGAAATATTTTTTTTTTCTTCCCGAATTAGGTATACCTATACTACATTGAAGTTCGTGGAGTATCCTCGAAGGGGCCTCTACGGGGGATCCGCAACAAATTAAAGCGATGTAAGTGATTTGTTTTGATTCTTTAACCGATATTATGAATTTTTTTCCTTTAAAAAAACAAAAAGAAACAAAAAGCACGTAAGGTGATACGAATTATTAGAGAAAATGTCGGAGTTTAAATGAATTCGGGGCAAGAACGTGACGGTCTTCCCTACTGTACAATAAAGTTTTCTAGTCGGCCACTTAGAATTAATCAAACTATTTTTTTGAATTTTTATTTGAATATAGAGAAGGGAAGGAATATATATATATATATATATAGGATGAGCTGACTGTTAAAAGGAACATTTCCTTTATTATTAATAGTTTTAATTTATATGCAAATATTGTAGACAAAAAGACATTTACAACATACTAAGCAATACAAAAGTACAAGTTTGGTAAAAGATATATCTGTTTTTATAGACTATACGTTTTAGAGTGTTTTCGGCCAATGAAATAAGTTATTTTTTTTTCATTTTGTTATCGCGAGTGTTGTGTGATTGAGTGAAATTTTCTTTTTCATTAGATATTTATATATATATATAATTTTTTGTGGTCTATTAGTTTTGTCCAAAAATGCCGGAAGACGAAATAAACATTGAGCAGAGTTCTGTCGCAGCGGCATCTGTCAAGCTACCAACTTTTTGGACACCATGTCCAGAAGCTTGGTTTATAAGAGTAGAGGCTGAATTCCGATATAAAGGAATTAGAACCGATGAGACGAAATACAGTCATATAGTGCAAGCCCTTCCGCTGGAGACGATCATGAGCGTTTTGGACATTCTTCAAGTACCCCCAAATACAGACAAATACGAAAATCTTAAAAAAACTGTAATTAAAAGATTCAGCGATTCAGAAGAGAAAAGACTAGAACAACTTCTATGTGCCTCAGAAATAGGAGATAAAAAACCTTCTGAATTTTACAGATTTATGAAAACCCTTGCTGGTACTTCCACAACATTTGGAGCAGAATTAATTAAGAAGCTATGGATGAGAAAACTTTCTACCAATATAAACATAGTATTGGTTGCTTCAAACAAAGAAAATATACAGGAAAAAAAATACTTGACGTTACAAAGTTACAATATGTTTCCTCAATAAATGAAACTTTCAATTTACCATAATCCCAACAAAATTTTTCAACGATAAATAACAATGTACAATTATTAAATAAAATAACCATTTTAGAAAACTTATTTCGCAACTTTACAATGAATAATAATAATAACAACAACAATTTTTGTAAAAATGAATTCAGATACAGATCACGAAGTCGAACGACCTGATAACAATAAACAACTTTGTTTGTACCACTTTAAGTTTAGAGAAAAAGCTACCAAATGCATTTCTCCATGCGCTTTTATTAACAAATCTAATCAAAACTACTAATTGTCCCCTCAGCGTCCAGTATGTCAAATAACATTACTTCGAAACGACTTTTTCTTTTAGACAAAGAAAATAAATTCAAATTTTTAATTGACACTGGGACGGACCTTTCAGTATTACCTAACGCTTATTTTACCAAATTCAAAAATAACCCAAATTTAATTTTAACAGCAGCAAACGGTTCAACAATTAATACATATGGCACAAAATTGTTGAAAGTAGATTTCGGATTAAGACGAGATCTAACGTATCCGTTCATTATAGCGGGAGTAAATAAACCCATTATTGGGGCAGACTTTCTCGAAAAATTCAATTTATTAGTTGATATTAAAAATAAAAAATTAATTGATCGAAATACGTCAATTGTTGTAAATGGAATTACGGTAAACTCAAATACCCCTTCACCACGTCATTACGCTTTCGATAATGAATACGGCAAAATTTTACAAAAATTTCCATCATTAACTCAAGCACCTTGTTACGATACTCCTGTACGTCATAATATAGTACATCACATTTCTACAAAAGGACAACTCCCTTTCTCGAGACCAAGAAGACTCGATATACAAAAATTAAAAATCGCAAAGTTAGAATTCGAGCATATGGTTAAATTTGGTTTATGTCGCCCTTCTTCATGACCAGTTTCTTCTCCATTACATATGGTACCGAAGAAAGATTAACAGATTGGCGACCTTGCGGGGATTACAGACGCATAAATACAAATACTACACCCAGTAGATACCCCATCCCACACATTCAAAATTTTTCATTGAATTTAAATTGTTCTTCAATTTTCTCAAAAATTGATTTAGGAAGGGCATATCACCACATTCCAGTAGCTGCTGATGACATTTTCAAAACAGCCATTACTACACCTTTCGGTTTATTCGAATTCACTAGAATGCCTTTTGGTCTTAGAAACGCAGCACAAACATTCCAACGTTTCATGGACCACGTATTAAAGGAACTAGATTTTGTTTTCATCTACATAGATGATATTTTAATAGCAAGCAAAAATAAAAGGGAGGATGAGTCACACTTAGAAAAAGTTTTTACACGATTAGAAGAGTTCGGTATAAACATCAATCCCGCAAAATGCATTTTTGGAGTAAATTCTTTAGATTTTTTGAGCCATAAAATTACTAAAGAAGGAATTCTTCCATCTGAGAACAGAATTAAAGTAATTGAAGATTTCCCTTCTCCTAATTCTATCAGAAAAATTCAGCAATTCATAGGAATGGTAAACTATTACCATAGATTCATTCCACATCTATCTGAATTGTTAAATCCAATATATATATAAATTTAACTAATTACTTAAAAAACCCAAAAATATTAAAAATTTTAATTGGCCAGAAGATTGCGAAACCAATTTTAAAAAAATTAAAGAAGCTCTTTCTACCTCCACACTTTTAGTACACCCACTAGAAAACGCGAAGTTTATTCTAACAGTCGACGCGTCAGACGTAGCAACAGGGGGAGTTTTAGAACAATACAATGAGAACCATTGGGAACCTTTAGCTTTCTTCTCCAAGAAATTAACTCCAGCCGAAACCAGGTATTCAACCTTTGACAAAGAACTTTTAGCAATCTATTTAGCCATTAAACACTTCAGACATTTTTTAGAAGGTCGAGATTTCACTATTCTGACCGACCACAAACCATTAACGTCCGCAATCTGGACCAAAACAGAGAGAAGTCCCAGACAAGCCCGACAGTTAGATTTTATAACACAATTCACTTCTGACATCAAACATATTAAGGGAAAATCAAACGTTGTAGCAGATTCATTATCACGAGTATTTTTTTTTTTTTTTTATATTATTAAGCCAAGCTCAGGGGATACCCTATGATGCAAAGTACAGCGTGGCAGGAAGGAGATAGGGAAAGGATTAAGGGATATGAGGAGAGCGGCGGAGGTGCCGATGTATATCGCCCTTAAACTTTCGCAGGTTGTATGCCGGAGGAAAGACAGAAGATGGTGGACTGTTCCACATTCGCACAGTTCGGGATAAGAAAGCATCACGGAATTTTAGTGTACGGCCGAAGGTAATTTGAAGGGTAAAAGGATGAGCGCGGGATGCAGCGGGAGCATTGCGTGCAGGAACTATTCTACAAGGGATCAGACTAGATATTTCATCAGAACATTGACCATGTATATAGCGATAAAGGAGCGAAAGGCATCCAACATTGCGACGGTGCTCGAGCGAGTCGATATGACGAGTAATTGCCACATCGCCAATGAGCTTGCAGGCTCTCTTTTGGACAATATCCAATGAAGCTAAGGCTGCGCGACCAGCCGCGGCCCAGATATGGGAATTGTATTCCATTCTAGGTCTGATGTAGGACTTGTAGAGGAGCGCTATATTTGATGGGCTGAAATATTTCTTACACCTTTTCAAAAAACCAAGACATTTTGATGCGTCTTTGGCAACCGAGAAGATGTGATCTGTCCAGGTTAACTTACTGGAAATATTAATGCCAAGAATGCTTAGTGACGGTGTATCATAAATTAATGCACCATCAAACGAAACGGGAGTGGTTAAGTGATGGTCTTGTTTTAATGAGATGAGACAGCTTTGGGTTTTAGATGCATTGAATTCGACGCGATTCACTTTGCCCCAAGCGAGAATATTGTCAAGATCGATATTCAATGATCTAATCATGCAGTCTCGTTTAACACATGTGGCGTTCCCTCTGGAATCCGCAAGGGCGTCAAAGGAGTATGCGAAATCAAGGGTACTGTCATCAGCAAAGCTATGGATAGGATTGAAAGTAAGGGAAAGCAGATCATTAATGAAGATTAGAAATAGAGTCGGAGAAACAACAGAGCCCTGGGGGACACCGGCATTAATAGGATGAGGTTCAGATATAACGCCATCTAATACAACACGTATTTGGCGACTAGATAAAAAACTTTCAATCCATAATAGAAGAGGAGGGGAAAGACCAAGTGCTTTGAGTTTGGCTAAAAGGACTGGATTCCAGACTCTATCAAAGGCCTTTCAAATATCTAGAGCAACGATTTTGGACTCACCAAAACTATGAGGAGTTCGATTCCAACGTTCCGTAAGTAAAGTCAGCAAGTCTCCAGATGAGCGACCGTGCCGGAAGCCGTACTGGCGATCGTTGATGAGCTGATTGGTTTCCAGATACTTCATTAATTTGGAGTTAATGATAGATTCAAAAACCTTTGAAAGAATCGAAGTGATTGCAATTGGTCGATAATTTGAGGGATCGCTACCCTCTCCTTTCTTGGGAATAGGCTGAACGTGAGCTAGTTTCCAAGCAGTTGGAAATTTTCCTGTCTAATAAGACAGGTAGAATAGTTTGCGCAGAGGTTTAGCCAAGGATGAGGCACAGCTTTTAATTAATAGGGGCGAGAAACAATCAGGGCCTGCGGCTTTAGAGACGTTGATACCATTAAGGACCTTGAACACATTTCTCGTACGGATGTGTATTGGCCCTTGTACACATCCGCACGGGGGATGCACGACAGGTGCCTGTGAAGTGGGTGGAAGAAAAGAATTTGATGCGAATCTAGCAGCCAAAATATTAGCTTTATCCAGGGAGTCAACAACCACTTCACCATTATTAAGTAGTGAAGGTATAGAGGAACTGCTGAAGTTGTTCCTGATGGTTTTGACCAGGGACCAGAAACCTTTACTACCTTTGCGGCTTGCCAAGATTCTTTGTCTAACATTCTGGTCAAAGAAATTTTTCTCTCTGGATAATGGACTTGCAGGTGTTCCGTGCAGCCTTGTAGATTTCTTTCAGTTCTGGACAAGGATGCACTTGATAGACGCGAAAAGCAGACTCTTTCGCTTTTATAGCTTGGTTGCACTTATCGTTAAACCAAGAGCGATTTTGCTGTTGTTGAGATCTGCTGTAAGAATACGGAATATATTCACGCATGCCTAGACTTAGTATGTTACTAAGTTCTAATGTGTATTCATCAGCACCCTCGAAGCAAAACAGACCGACCAATCTATATCTCTAAGATACTGATTGAGACTTTCCCAATCAGCGTTCTTATAGTGCCATAGAAGCCTACTTGTAGGTGGAGAAGTAGGGCGGCGCAGAGTTGAGGTGATAAATTGAGCCGTGATTAGACAGTGGTCTGAATTACCAAGAGGGGTGCCGACTGAGATGGAATATTTGTCAGGGTGAGATGACAGAAACAAATCTAATAAATTGGCCTTATCTCCAGCTGCATCAGGGATTCTCGTCGGTGCATCCACTAGCTGATGCAAATTGAAAGATTCACAAAATAGTTCAACGAATCGGCCCGCAGGACTTGTGGTAGAAGAATGTCTGAGCCACGGTATGTTATGGACATTAAAATCGCCTGCCAGGACGATTTCTTAAGAGGGGGAGACAGAAAGCAAATGATCAATATTGTTGGAGATATTGTCAAATGCGGATACCGTGTCGTCATCAGACATATTTGGGCTGCGATAAAGGCAGCAAAAGTAGATGATGTGCCTGTGAAGTTTGAACCTAATCCAGATGTAATTAAACTCAGGATTGGCAGAAAGTGGAAAATCTTTTTGAATGGTAAAGGCCACATCATTCCGAATATATATTGCGATCCCCCTATGTGGAGAAAAAAGAGGCACTAAGCTATAACCAGGGACGTTATATTGATTAGAATCAGCATCAGAAACGACCTTGGTTTCACTTAGCGCAAGAATTGCCGGATTTTTTGATTGAAGGTGGCAGTACACCGAAAAACGATTTGCCCACAATCCGCGAATGTTGCAAAATTCAAAAATAAATTTCTGCATATTCCAAAGCAAAACAAAAAAAAGCAGAAGAAAGAGTGACACACAACAACACAAATATTTATTTAGGGGCACCCAGCTGCAGTCAACGACACAGCGAGGTAAAAAAAACAGCAATACTGTTATGCCTATTTGCTGCTTTCAGTACCTCAGACGGTGCAGTTCAATGACCACAGTTGGGGACACCCGTATTGCTGATCAGTGACAAGGGCTAATGACCTTGCACTGATCACTGATGTACATGGGAGATTTGATAAACACCACCGTACTGTGCTGCTGGCTTGTGGAATGCCGGCAGGGCATAGAAAAGCCCTGGACTTGGCTGGTATTGTTTTATTTTATGGTGTAATAATAAAATGGCGCGGCGGATTTTAGTTATTATATTATATTTAAAAAATTTCACTGCACTGCACTACAGACTGATGACGCTATTTATCACTTTGACACCAGTAACACGCACGATGGAACGTCTGCTCCAGCTGATGAAAATGATAAAAATATCTGCGAAATAAATAAAAATAAAATACACTTAGAAATTATCGCCAAAAACCAAGAAAACGATGAAGAATTAAAACACTTAATTTCCATTCAAGGAACTATTACAAATTAGAAGTTTCCAAAAACAAGATTTGGTGTGATATGTCGTTAAGTACCTCTCGACTATTTATTCCTAAACTTTTAAGACGAGATATTTTCGAGATTATTCATACTCTATCACATCCTGGTATCAGAGCAACTAGAAAATTAATTGCAGCAAGATACTTTTGGCCTAGTATGAATAAAGACGTAAATTTATGGGCAAAATCATGTTTATCTTGCCAGAAATCAAAAAATTAAAAACATACTAAATCAGAAATTGGCCAATTCAAGATTCCAAAAGGCAGATTTGAACACATTCACGTGGATATCATCGGCCCATTACCACCTTCAGAACGATTTACTCACGTATTAACTATTATAGACAGACTCACAAGATGGCCCGAAGCATACCCGATAACGGATACTACAGCTAGTACAATAGTTAAAACAATATACACAGAATACATTTCACGATTTGGAATCCCTCTTGAAATAACGACGGATTAAGGTGCTCAATTCGAATCTAAATTATTCGATGAATTTTCAAAATTATAAGGAGCAAACAGAATCCGTTCTACACCTTATCATCCACAATCCAATGGAATGATAGAGCGTTTCCATAGGCAATTGAAGGCATCATTAAGATCAAAAATGACTCATAATAACTGGGTTTTGCAAATACCAGCGATCCTTTTAGGTTTTAGAACCACGATAAAAGAGGATTTTAATTGCTGTCCAGCTGATTTAGTTTATGGGCAGCCACTGCGCATCCCAGGAGAATTCTTTATAGATATTCCAAAACCAACGTTGGATCCATCAAATTTTGTTAATAAACTGAGGAACCACATTCAAAATTTTGTACCAACTAGTACTAGAAAACAGAATATCAAGATTTTTGTACCTAAAGATTTAAAAGTTTGTCAATTCGTTTTCGTGAGGATAGATTGTTCAAAACCATCATTAAATAACCCATACGAAGGACCTTTTAAGGTTGTTAACAGAAATGACAAAACGTTTCTGAAACTTAAATGAACAATTACGTTTGTTATGATTCACAGCTGATTTAATATTTTACTTTTATATTTATCGCCTGTAAATTATGCTGAAAATCTAACTAAAACTTATATCTATGTATACGAGATTAATGAAATTGCGATCAATAAAATTTGTACGGAATTATGAAATTTTATTCTAAAATAAAAAAAACTACTAAATACTAGGAAAATATTGTTGAGATGTGAATGTTAACTAAATGTTGTTGAAATGTCACTAGCTGTACTTGTATGTGCGTTAATTAATTGTGAAAACTTCGACGTTAGTTGATCGTTTCAATTCCGGAATGGTTCATTCAGGAGGAATCTGTCAATTTTCTTTCCTTCGTTTCTCAGCTGACTTCTATCGAGTTGTCGGACTTGCATTAAATTGGTACTTTGATGGTGCTTTTACTTCAAAAGCTTTAGTGACGTATGCTGTTGCAGTTTCTCTTCTTGGGTGTAGATGTCAGTGTAGTATTAGAAAATTCTACATTACCTTGTATGTTCCTATTGTTGAGACTGTATTGTAGCTTGTTTCAATGTGTAGCCTGTATAGCGGGGTCTATACGTTATGTGTTGATGCATGTATGTGATTTATAGCGGCTTCTGATGTACCGTATTTTGTGATTACCGCCGCTAATGCGCCGCTTGACGCTATGATGATTTCAGATTTCACTGGTTTAATTTCTGCTAAAGTATATTTTTGCGTGTTTTGCTTTCCTGCGCGGTCGGGGTCACCAATGTTAGCACCTGGGTATATGATGATGCCTCGTGGATGCTACCTCGTGAAAGGGCCTTACATAATTCACTTTATTCGACACGTCAATATAAAAAAAATTTAGTCTCTTAACAAAAATTAACCTTACTTATTACTCTACAATGAATCCCGCTTATACAAGAAAAGTTTGGACGAGATGCGTCCGATTACGTTGAAGGCAGAACCACATAAGAGTGGAAAGAGGAGTAGTCGATCCAAACTGGAATATGAGATTGATATGAGAAGTAATAGATTGAGGGAGTGGAATCACAAATGATATGCTAGTATGTGGATCGTTTTCTACTCTAGATCTTTATTAAAATTTGAGCTACCAGAGTACGTTTACGCAAACTTTTGATAAAATGTTTTTTTCTACTTTGTGTGAATGGTAGTGAAGACCACTACAAAGGACTCAAACGGGGAGAACCACTATCCCAAATACCTGGCACAGAACAAAAAACTATCAAGTTTTATTTCACTCACTTAAATTTAAGAGCAATTGGAAAAATTCTGCTGTACGACTGCCATTAAAAGATGACAAGGGATAACTCTGCCAATTTAAAAATGTAGATATTCCATCAAAAACGTGTTGCATTCAGCTTGTGCGTCTGGATTTTTACTTAATTTTTTCTTCATTTCGATTACACGGGCAACGGTGACTTTGGGATACATTACCCCAGCAAAATCGTACAAGTACAAGTACATTACTTGCCATATCATGCTATATTTAAAAGGGACAGTACTACTACCAAAACATGGTTGTATTTGATGCGTCGGGCAAAACGGAATCTGGAATTAACCTTAACGACTTACTACACAGGATTCAACAGGATCTTACAGAAATACTTACACCATTGAAAGTACATCATTACGTCTATACAGCCAATATTGAGAAAATCTTCAGGTAAATCAGCGTCTCTAAAGAGAATAGAAACTATCAGAGGATACTTTGGCGACAACAAGCAGAAGGGTTAATCCAAGAATTCACACTAAATACAGTGGCACACGGAACTGGTCTTGCCTCATGTATCGTAAGAAAAACTCTCATGCAGTTCGCAGTTGGCAGATGATGAAGGCACCCTATTGGCCGGAAAGTTCTAACTACTGACTTTTATGTATGTAGATGACATGCTAAAAGACTCAAACACAAATCAAGAAACCCGAAAATTATAAAAACAAATATTTTTATTACTGAAGAAGGGAGACTCTTAGAAAGTGGACATTGAACGATGGGGATCTTTTGAGTGGTATCCGCAAAGACATAATAGAAAGGAGGATCCTTGAAATTAAAGAAGCTGGCACAAAAAACGCATTACGAATTCATTGGAATCCCAAACGAGATGAACTACAATTCAGATTGAAACTTGAAGACTCCGATGAAACTCTGACAAAAAGAGCAATGCTATGTATATAAAATTGGCACCATATTCTGTCCTTTAGGATGGTTATCTCTTATGAAACCAACGGTAAAATTGATCATGCGGGCTCTTTGGAAAACTGGCACAGATTGGGACGAACAATAATCCATTGAAAATAGTAAGGCTTGAAAAAACTTATAAAGTAAGCTGAACTCCGCGATGGATAAATTACCGCGTAGCTTGACGGATGTTGTGATGCGTTCGAAAGGATTATGGAGCAGTATTATATTCCCGCACAACGAACTCATTTGGAAAAATACATACCACATTAATAACGGACAAAACTAAGGTAGCACCGCTAAAAATAGAAGATCACAATTCCATACTTGGAACTTTGCTGTGCCTTGATGTTCGCATGACTAAAATTCGGAGATATATCTAACTGACCTATCCTAACACATCAAGTAACAGTAATAGCATGCTAAAACATCTATCTCCAAAAACCTACATTTTCAAAATTGTGCAGCAAGAATCATTCCATGAAGAAAAAAAACACCCTCAATGGGTTGAAGTAAAAAAGGATGCTGCTTTTACTTCATCCATTTTTAGACAAACAAGGAGTTCTACGACTAGCAAGAAGAATACAGAATGTTCTCGGCCGATGCGAAGCATCAAATTCTACTTCCTTAGAACCACAATATAACACTCATCATAATTGACCATGCGCATCTCCAGATTCTACACGGTGACAAACAGCTTACTCTAAACCACCTTAGAACGCAATACTCGATAATAAATTCCAAAAGCAGACTAAGAGCCAGAAACCACAGATGCATAACATGCTTGAGACATCGGCAGAACTCTACCTACCTGATGGGAAACTTAACAGCTATATGAATACCCCATTTTTCCACCATTCTTCCACTGTAGTATTGATTATGCTCGACATTTCCTTACAAGAATGTCAAAATGAAGAAGCACCAAAACTATAGAAGGCTATAACTATCTCCCTATTTGTATATGTTATGTCACTAACGCCATCTAAATCTTCAGATGGAATACTAAGTCAGCTCATGGGGACGTATCTTAATGCACATAATTGTAATGTCTGCGATGACGTTTGCGAATGGCGACTCTTTCCTCTAAGGCGTGGAGCCAACATATATAGCAAAGGTTTCTCTTAAGTCTTTATATAATTAGTTTAAGGATTAGAAATAAAGATATTATTTACTGGACTAGAAGAAGTAATTTTTTATTTGAGACGATACGTAGAAGCAGGGGTTGAAGACATAACATACATTGGCGACGAGGATTTATCAAATTTAGTTAACCTAAATCACACACACGTGCCTTGTGAAAAGAGGTAAAGAGGTAATTAACAATATATTATTGTCTGCAAGGAAGAGAAATTAAAACATGGGTGGCAGTGAGGTTAAAAAAGAAGCAAAATTGGAAAATTTTCAACTAATTGGTCAATTTGGATCAATTGATGGATATGTGCCAGGAGAAGATTTTTTGTCTTATAAAGACCGCTTAGAGCAGTTCTTCATTGTTAATAGCGTTCCTAAGGATTTAAAAACATCTTAATTTATCACGTGTATTGGTTCAGAAGTATATAAAGTTTTAAAATCGGTAAGAGCACCCAACATCCCAAGTACACTTCGATTTGACGAGCTCATAAAATTATTGGAGAAACACTTTGCTCCTAAAGTTAATATATATACGGGCAGAGCGATTCAAGTTTCAAAGGTCTAACCAAAACATATGTGAACCTTTAAGTGAATTTATTGTCCGTCTAAGAAGCTTACCCGAAACTTGTAAATTTGGTAATTTTATACCGGATGCAACGAACGAAAGTGGAAAATTAAAGAACTTAGCTTTGGAAGACGCCCTTCTAGATAAATTCATGGTCGGCATCCGAGATCCAAAATTACAACAAAGACTACTAAGTGAAGAATCGCTATCATTCGATAAGGCTAATGAGTTAGCAATCACGTTAGAAATGTCACAACGTGAACGTCACGAAATATCTTAAGCGGCAACAGCTAAAGTCTACAAAGTACATGCAGAACGTAATACAAGAAAAAAAACCAAGCACCAACAATAATAATCAATTTAGCACAAGAAAGATGCAATTTTCGTATAATAAATCAAGCCATTATCCTGCTGAAAGCAAATCACATCAGTACCATCAGCACAGTAGTCTTCAGTCAGTACATAAGTCTAGTCGAAACTGCTACCGCTGTGGAAAAAGTCACGATCCTGCGACATGTATAGCTGCATCATGGATCTGTTATAATTGTGATAGGTCATACATCAAAAATGTGCCGGGTTAGTAAAATTAGTCAAAGATCGTCTACGAGGGAAATTAATCACATTTCAAAAGTAAATAACATCTGTCAATCTTCAGCTGACATTGAGGTTATGTTCGAAAACGTACCTATTAAAATGGAAATCGATACTGCATCCCCATCATCCTTAAATCGCATCAGGAGGATTTATCAAAGCTAAGTAGTATTAAATTCTAATTTGAGAATACTACACAATTTGTTACAATTACAGGGCAAAAACTAGTTTTAGCAGGAAGAATAAAAGTTGAAGTGTGTTTTGGAAGCAGCTGTCATCACTTGGGGTTATTTGTTGTAAAAACAAGCGAATATTTTAAGGCATTGGTTAAATAAATGGCAACCAAGTTAGAAAAATATACTGGTAGGAAATATTGGTAAAGAAGAGAGTCAGGTAAATATTTTTTCTTCAGTTAATACAAACAAAATTTTAGCGGAAATAAAATCAAAATTTCCAAATACGGTATCAGAAAACCCTAACCTTATGATTGAGAATTATGGGGCGGAATTGATAATACAACCATGTACACCTATTTTCCACAAAGCTTATGTTGTGCCAGTGCGATTAAAAGAAGAAGTTTCAATAGAATTAGAACGACTAATAAAAGAAAATGTACTCAAACCAGTGAAACATAGTAAGTGGGCTAGTCCTATTGTTGTGGTTCCTGAACATAACGGAGACATGAATTTGCATTGATTGTAAGGTTACCATAAATTGTTTTATGCAAACCGAGCATTATCCCCACCAAACATAGAGGAAATTTTCGCGAATCTTTCAAATTGTCGCTTTTTCCGTGTTATTGATTAATCAGGAGCTTATCAGCAATTAGCTTTATCTGATGCTAGTGAAGAATACGCTTACTATTAACACGCACAAAGGATTGTTCCAATATTATCGTTTACCATTTGGAGTCAAAAATGCTCCTAGTGTATTTCAAGCTGTAATGGATCAAATACTTGTCAATTTAGAAAAGGTCTTTTGTTATCTGGATGATATTTTGTTAGGTCGTGCAACAGAAGAGAAGTGTCAAAATAAATTAATGGCTATTTTACAACGTTTAGAACAGCATAAAATTAAAATTAATTTGAGTAAATGTGAATTTCTTTGTACAAGTGTAGAATATTTGGGTCATATTTTAAAATTAAATGAAATTAGTCCAAACCAAAGAAAAGGTAATGGCTATTGCAGATTCTGAATTTTTTATCCGTCTAAGGGAACACCTACAATTGCGGCAGCACGTTTGCAAAGGTGGGCGATAACGCTTTCCAGGTATAATTATAAAATTGCTTATCGTCCAGGCAAAAAAATTGGAAATACTGACGCATTATCACGTTTACCCCTTCCAGAAAATACAGGTATAGACAATGTAGAGACTATACATTTCCTAAATTTCTCTTCCGAGTTACCAATTAATATAAATCAAATAAAAGGTCAAATAAAAGCCGATTCATTATTGTCTGAAGTTTTTGAAAAAATACGTGAGGGTTGGCCAAAAGTAGTATCTGACGAATTGGAACAGTATAAAACAAAGCAAAAAAGTTTGAGTATAGAAAATGGTTGTATAGTTTGCATTAATCGGGTAGTAATTCCTTCTGCATTACGTGAAAAAATATTGCAACAGTTACATGAAAACCATATTGGTGTAGTGAAAATGAAAATATTGCGAAGAGTGCCAAGCATCACAAAATGCCAAAAAAGAGATTGTTGTCTCTAGGTGGAAAGAAAGTACATTTCCGTTCGAATGTGTTCATCTAGATTTTTTTCATTTTAATGGCGAACCTTTCTTCATAATCATGGACTCGTATATAAAACTTGTGAATATAGCATACATGAAAAAAACTACGGCAAAAAATACAATTTTAAAATTAATTTAATTTCGTACTGTATATGAACTTCCTAGTAAATTAACTACTGACTACGGTCCACCCTTTACAGCACATGAGTTCAAAAATTTCTGTAATAAAGCTAATAATGAAGTAATACACTCGCTAGCCTATCATCCTCAATCAAATCGGTTGCGGAAAGAAATGTCCAGACAGTTAAAAAAGTTTTTAAAAAATTCTTACTTTGTAATTTGAAATTAACAACTGAAGAAAAGAAAAATAAGTTTTTAATACAACAACACAATACCTACTCCAAGTACAGCTACATCCACGACACCAAATGAAATGTTATTTAAGTTTAAACCTAAAACATTATTGAATACAATGTATAACAAAAATCGAATTAAATAGTAATGAACTACAAGAAGCAAGTAATATAAAACAATCCAAATGTCCTACTAATTTAAATGGTAAAAAGTTTATTCAAAATGAAAATACTTACAATAATTATAAAAAATGGGAAAGAATATATTATAAAAACCATTTTAAGAATCATGTTCGATGGTTACCGACTAGTTATCTTCATGCAAAAAGTCAAAATACATGTTTCATAATGTTAAACAATGCTAGGAGATTGGTACATTATAATCAAATAAGATAACGAGCATGGTCGGATAAATATCCAGCGCATTTAGTACATTTCCCACAATATGAATTAAGTGAAAATAAAGAAATATTGTTACAAAAGCAACCTGAAAAGAGAAGTAATAAGAAGCAATTTAATAGAACTAAACGAGTATACTCAGAATCAGATTTACGAAGATCAAAAAGAGTACAAATAAAAAATAACTGAATAGGGAAAGTAATTCAAATGTAAAGTTATAGCTAAGGATAAATTTGAGCTAAAATAAATAGATTGCTAAATTCGGATAATTAAGAATACAATGGAATTAATAATACTGGATTCATACTTAAGAGGGGGAAAGTGTTATGTCACTAAACGCCATCTAAATCTTCAGATGGAATACTAAGTCAGCTCATGGGGACGTATCTTAATGCACGTAATTGTAATGTCTGCGATGACGTTTGCGAATGGCGACTCACTTCGACTTGCGCATGGAGCCGACACATATAGCAATGGTTTCTCTTAAGTCTTTATATAATTAGTTTAAGGATTAGAAATAAAGATATTAATTACTGGACTAGAAGAAGTAATCTTTTATTTGAGACGATACGTAGAAGCAGGGGTTGGGGACATAATAGTATGTATGGTGACGGAGGCAGTCCACTTTGAATTAGTCAGCGATCTTACAGCAGATGGTTTTCTGGCGATTTATTAAAAATTTGCTGCTTGCCGGGGAAATTGTAAGCAGATATATAGTAACAATGGAACAATGGAACAAAATGGCTGGCATCTTAAACTTGCAATTGATCAATCACTCCTCAAGCCAAGGTCAAGGCGTTCTAGCAAATGATGGGACAGAATCGAAATTCATTCCCCCACGCAGCCCACAGTTGGTTGGTCTCTGGGAAGCTAGCGTTGAATCAGTGAAAGGTCGTCTCTAGCGAGTTCTAGGCGAAACACTTCTCATATACGAAGAGTTCAGCATGGATGGTACCGAGGATTCACACGCAGGTGCATCAGAGGTGGAGATTAGTTACCAAAATCCAACAAGATATTTGGAAAAGATAGTCACAAGTTGTACTTGCTATAACAGAGAAGCAAGTGGAAAACCGAAAATAATTATCCAGATATCTTCGAGCTGGTACTATTGAAAGACGACAATTTACTTCCACAAAAATGGTCACTAGGTCGAATTGTTCAACTTCATCCAAGAGAAGATGCTATCTTCCGGGATGTATCAGTCAAATACAAAAACGACATAAAGAACCGTCCGCTCAATAACCTTTGTCAGCTCTCCATTGATACATACATACACTACAAATGCATCAAGAGCCCTTGAGCTCAAAACTCTCACCGCAGTGACAATCCTATCAAACGCAGGGTCCAATATAGGCAGTACTCGTAGTGGATTACACAACAGCAAGATCTACCCTGAACCAGAGTTCTGATCTAAATCAGAGCACTTTTATCTGCCATCTAAATGTGCGTTAAAGTATAAAGTAAACGGGCTACAAAGTTGCTACATTGTAATACTAATACTATATTGCATAGCTACAGTTTTTGGCCAAGATTATGATATATTTAAATCGAAGACTGATTTGTATATCGAAAACTTGAGCTGTGCACAAAATAAACGAAAAAACCTCATGCTTCAAATTACTTTGAGAGTTTTGCTATGAAATAAATTCACATCGAATTTAGTCAATATGAAATTGACCGAATTTGCTGCGATATCGGCAGCTCGAGAATTGAGTGAAAAAACATTTTTTTTAAGATTTTTCATTTGTAACAGAGTTTTTTCCGGCTAATTATCGAGCTGGCTGGCAGCAATCTCGGTGAATTTCATATTGATTAAATTCGCTATGAATTTATTTCATAACAAAACTCTCTATGAAATGCTATTCCCGTATAGGGCTAATTTTGCTAGACATTCAAGTAAATACTTAGTATTTCGCCTCGTATATAATTCACATTTAAAAATTTATTTCAAGTGCATATATGTATGATGTAGGCTGGGCTGTTCTCTTTGGCGTGTACGGCAGGCAGGAACCAAGCCGTACTAATGAGTATACGGCTCCTACTGATACGAAATGCCTACTTTTGCAAAGTGTTTTTTTAAAGAGTTTTCGTTTGTTAAAAGAGTTTTTTCCATTCAAATTACTTTCCCAACAAGCAAAGTAATTGAAGCTCAAAAGTAGATAGACACCACTGGGATCTAAATAAGGCATACGTGCAAGAAAACGAAAACTCTTGCTAACACTACTCTTTGTGATATACTTTTCTAATAAGGCAGACTTTTTTGAAGGCCACGAAAATATTCAACTAGCCCAGCACAAACCTACAGGAAGGAAAGATCTGCTCGTAGCTGTACTCACACCCATTTTTGGAGGCAATGGCAAGGTTTACACGAACATAGGGACGTATAACTACTGCATTATAACCGAGAAGGCCTTCTACAAACAACCAATCAACATTACCTCCTGGACCAACCAATCAAACTCTCTCATTGAAGAGAAATTAAAACAGCTCGACTGACGTTTACCGCAAGTGATTGCCTCAATTAGTGAAATGACTACCAGGTATAAAAGACGGACCACAACAGGATCAGTATTGAGGTCATATCCACTTAACCGTTGAAGATTATTATGACGAGCTATCAGGGAAATATCTTTCATATTAATGTCAATGTTTAAAGAAATTGTTTTTAACGACAAAATGAAATAATAAAATGTAAATTTGAATTGAAATTGAAAATTTTTCTATTAAAATGTCGTATTGAGAATTTAGGATAAATTTATTTGCTCTTGGGTTCAACTTTTTTTGCTCTTGGGTTAAACTTATTTGTGCTTCGGTTAAACTTACTTGTTCCTGGGTTAAACTTATTTTTGCTGGGTTACACTTATTTCTGCTTGGTTTAAATTTATTTGCTCTCGGGTTATACTTATTTGTGCCTAGGTTAAACTTATTTGTGCTTGGGTTAAAGTTATTTGCTCTTGGGTTAAGCTTATTTGCTCTTGAGTTAAACTTATTTGCTCTTGGTTTAAATAAATTTGCGAATGATAGATTTATTACAGGTTTTTCACATTAAGTTCGCCCTTTTGCAATTGGAATTCATCCTTTTGCAAATTAAATTCACTTTATTGCAAACGAAATTCACCATTTTGCAAATGAAATTCACCATTTTGCAAATGAAATTCACCATTTTGCAAATGAAATTCTCCCTTTTGCAAATGAAATTCACCCTTTTGGAAATCAAGTACTTTTACATATATATTACATTTAGAAAACACTAATATTAATAACATATTAAGAAATCAAAAAATTTTATTATAATTCATAATTACAAATGGAAACAAACATATGTATTAAAACAACAAAATTCAAAAATGTAGTATAACATGGTCTATGACGGTGGCAACTTAACATACATATTCATGTAATAATAATTAGAATTTGCTGACGTAATCGTTCCAACAGAGTTATTAATTACATCTACCAAATTTTCACGATTTAAAGGATCAGCTATCAAATTTCTTGCATTAAAGTTGATTTTTGAAAATTCTTCTTCAATGGGGTTAAGCATTGGAGAATGTGGTGGGAGAAAAAGTAGAGTATGCCTTGTCTGACCAACAAGATCACGCACTTCCTGTGTCTTGTGGATACTTGCGTTGTCCAAAATCAGCCAAACTACGCTCAGATTATCGTCTTCCAATTTCTGAAATACAAATAACTCCTTAAAAAAGTTGCCGAAAATATTTGAGTTGACTGTAGCCTGCTGTATTACTTCATGGCATACTATTCCGTGTACATTAAATGCCGCAATTAAAGAAACATTTCGTCCTCTAATCGTTGGCACGGTCACGCGAGCGGGTGTGTTAACTCTCGATCGTGCTTTTGACCGCCGAAGATGACAATTGAACCCCGACTCATCAATAAATATAATTATTTTTCGCTATTCTGGAGCATTGCGAGAAAATTGTACTGCATACACTTTGCGCTCCTCAATTGTTCTTTGGGAATTACGACGATCAACTAATATTGACGCACATTTTAATGTAATCCGTGACCGTTTTAATCCATTCCTAATGGAACTAATGCTTAATTGAATAAAGAGTAAGAAAAGGCTTCTTATTATTTCACAAGGTTATTTTATTATATAAAACGCGTTTCGGTAGCTAAGCTACCATCATCGGTAATCTTTTTAAACTGAGAAACAATTTCAATAGACAGTACAGAAAATATAATAAAGGGTCACTACAATAAATTGAAAACAACTCAAACATCAAGTACAAGTTACTAATAAAAAACTATTCAGAAAAAAGAATGTTGACTGAAGTAGTATCTGCTATCAATAGATTTAATCTAGCAAATAAAAAAGGCCATGCTCTATCGGTGCTTTTCCTGAATTCATCAAGCGGTCCTCATACAAATGCATAAATAGAGATTCCCAAGCGTCTAGTTTTTGTTTATTTGATTCAGCCTTAATTAATTTGAAGTTATCTAAGTGAAGTTCATGGTTCAAATTATTCAGAATATGATGTGCGAGACTTGATCTATTACTTTCATTGTTTACTATGTGTCTATTGTGTTCATGCCATCTCATTTTAACCGCTCTCGATATATAGAATTACATGAACAATTCAAAGAATATATAACTTTTATCCAGAGGATCAACTATATCTTTAGTTCTGCAAAGATGAGCGCCAAGTTTATTCTTAGACACTGGAACAACCTGTTTTTCGGTTTTCTTAAAGATGTTTTTAAGCTTCCCGGTAATTGCTGGATGATATGTAATCACCACTGTCTTAACCTCATTCTTCTCACAATCGCTTTTTAAAGTAGTGATGGTACGTATCCACTTATTTTGGTTAATTTTTTGTATGATTGTGTCAATTATTTGAGGATTCTAGCCATTTATCGAGGCAGTGTCCTTGATATATTTCAACTCATTTTTGTAGTCAATGTCAGTCATCGGAATATTCAGCATACGATGGATTATGGAGTAAAAAGCAGACATTTTATGTTGGTAGGAGTGGTTGGAATCCGAAGCTATAAATCTCTGCGTGCTAGTAGATTTCATATATATTGAAAAACTGAGCTGGCTGTTGACTCTTTTAATTAAAATATCCAGAAAAGGAAGACTGATTCTGATTCAAAATCATATAAGAAGTTTCATTTGGTCGTCTCATCTGGCGAGATCGTTGTAAACAGAAGTTAAATTCAATTCAAGGTCCAAGAAACCTTCTGGAAAGCTCGAGCAATGAATGAATTTGATCACTATTTAAGATTAACTCACACACTAGGCACACAGCACGATCTAATGATTCATTCGTACCTACTAACTATGCATTAAAATCCCGTGTGTCACATATTATACGTCAATATGGCTCCAAAATTAGATCATAATGAAGTACACTAATAAAGTGCTTTTTCCTTTATTATAGCTATAATGAGCATAAATGTGCTCGATTTGTCATATACATAATATAACCCTAAGAATAAAATAATATAAATCTAAAAATAAGAAGAAGAAATGCAAATCAAAAACATATTGTCAATATTCTTTTTAATGTAATATTTTCTTCTTTTGTAAATTGTTAAATTGAAAAATAAAATAAATAAAAACAAAGATTATGGCTTTTATTCGATCCATATCATTTCTTTAATATCATGTATATCAAAACCAGTTTGACAGACAACTTAATTAAAGAAATGGCTGTGTTTCTGCAGTTTATAATGAATTATTATAGACTAATGAGTCGTTAGTTTCTTCATTAACCCAGGTGTTCCCAACCAATTTTTTTTTCAAAAATGATTCATTTTTTGATATAATGGTAATATTTGATCCTGAAAAATATCTGCATGCTTTTTTTTTTTTTTTAGTAAGTAATAGTGGACAACATCTAAGTTGCGAAAACGCAACGCTGGAAATATGAGGGGTAAAATTATATAAAAATAAAATGTAAGGGAAAACTATTTTTATTTAAATGTATTATTATATTTATGTAATATGAAAAAAAATTATGCATAAAATTATTTTAAGTTGTCGTGGTATAAGCTGACGTACTTGTCATGCAAAGCGATATCGCATGTAGTACAACGCTTTACTGTTTGGCTTGAGCAGACTTGGCAGCGAATTCTTCTTTCTGACGTTGTTATAATATGCGATCCAGTTGGTGTATATGCACTTGGTTGTTTTTGACGTCTACTGTTACTGGGAGGATTACCGTATTTATCTATAAGTGCATGAGCAAGTCGGCGACGAAATTCTAGTGCGTCAAGCTGAAATCCATAGTTTCTAGCTAAAATCCAAGAATTTGTCGTTGCTACATCCAATAAAGACATAAAAATCGGCGAGTACCATATGGTGGGAAACCCTATATTCTCCAATGATTAACCCCATTGAAGAAGTATTTTCAAAAATCAAGTTTAATGGAAGAAATTTGTTAGCTGATCCTTTAAATCGAGAAAATTTGGTAGATGTAATTAATAACTCTGTTGGAACGATTATGTCAGCAGAAAAAATATTGTAAAATTTACAAAATGAAATTGTAAATTCTAAAAATCGCTTAATATCTAGTAAAATTTCGTGATTTACAACCAAAACTATTAAATATATTGAAACATTTTTAAATGAAAGTGCTTATTGTAAAATCGAACGCGTGTCTAAGTAGTAATTTTTACAATTAATTTGTAAAATATAACGGTTCTTCATGTTCTCAGTACATAATCAATTTTAAAATTCTGCGCTGTAGAAAATGCCTATATTCATAAATTTTACAGTTTCATTTTATTTTCAATGAAACCGTATGTTAGATTCTACAGCAAGTGGTTGCTTTTAAGATGAAAGCGGTGAATTCTACAGTCTGTTGCAAATTCTGGTGCATAGTAGGAATTTAGCTCTGGCATTCCCATTGTTTGTGATGCAGTCCAAATGAAAGCACTGTGCTAGTTCAAAAGAGTTTTTGAGTGTATTTTTTATAAGTACAGTTTTTATAAGTGCAGTTTCATTCAGGTAAGCTGTTTTTGTAAGTGAATAAATATAAATATATACTTAATATATATAGATCTGAGTTTTAAAAACTTTATCGCCAGTTTTTCCCATTTTCTTTTTGTATTTTGTAGTGATTTCATGATACTGACTTTGTATTTACTTTCAAAATGTGATACAAAATGCTGCTTCTGATTAAAATTATGGTAAATTCTTGAAAAAAATTATTGATAACTAGTTAATATAAAGTGATGTCAGTACACGATGTGACTAGCGGTGAAATTTTAAATGAAATTACTTAATTGTTAGAATACGGATTACTAACTTGCGTGTAATTCGTTATCTTACAGTATGGGTTGTACACAAGGCACAGCCGATAATTACAGTCTAGATAATGGACGTGAATCTGCGATGTTTGTACCAATTTAGAGTTTACTTATACTTTGTTTGACAACTTTACCAATTTAACAAATATACAAACAACCCAGTCAGGAAGTCCTAAATCAGTTAACTCAAACATACAAGATGTTGAATTGGCAAGAACAAGTGATTGCAGGCATAGTTCGCAATTACTTACTTTTGACTGCGATTTGGAAAATTTGTTAAAATCGTGGAACTTGTATAGCAGTCTTCACTCAATTTTCCAAGGTAAAATTTAAACGCTAAGTGTTTTGTTTTGTTATTTATTATTTCTCCCAGAGCACCATATAGATAAAGAGTCTTTAATACATATATCAGAAAATGATATAAATAGCCTAATTCAAATAATTGGCATCCGCGCCAAATTTAAAAGAAGATTAGTTGAGTGGAGAATTAAGGAGGTACAATTAAACCATATTTGAAGATTTTTTTATACTAAATTTTGACTTAGGGCTATACTCCAGTCTGAATTGCGGAAACCCTTTCCCTAAGCTCTGGAGTTAGTAACTGGCTTAATAAAGACTTGGAGAGTGAAACTTCATCACCAACTTCAATGCAGCACAAGAGAACGCAATTTTAAAATTTATATTTACATTGGAATCGAAAGCTAATCTCTCAAGGTTTCAAGTAATGGAAATTATTAACTCATTAGAAAAACTTTTTCCTCAGATTATTCCTCCAGAACAATCTGAGACCACGAGCCATGTTAGTAATATTCTAAAAGAGGTCAATACAGAATATAAACTCTTAAAATTTCTGGTAAAAATAAAATTATTTGAGCATCCCACTTCTTTTGTTATTAATAATGAAATCGGTGCGATTGTTAAAAATGGTATTACTGTAATAGATCCCATAATATCAAAAGGACTGTTGATGCCTATTGAATTTCAAATAAAAAAATCCTTCGAACTTCCTTTTGTGCTTGAAACAGTATTAAGAAACATGAAGTTGCAACAATCTAGAGAAGAATATTGTAACTTTTTAAGTGGTGACCGCTGGAGGCACATTTCTGAAAAATATGGAGACAAAGTTGTTATACCATTTTTCCTGTACAATGATGATTTCCATGTTGATGATCCTTTGGGGTCACATGAAGGAAATAACTCTTTGTCGGGGTTTTACTATAGTTTCCCTACTTTTCCTGATTACTGTCTTTCAAACTTAAACAGAATTTTCCTAGCAATGATTATAAAATCGAAACATGTTAAATGCTTTGGAAATGATTCGTGCATTAGTGAGCTTGTAAAAATATTTAAGAAACTTGAAACCGAAGGACTTATAATATCGACAAAGGCTGGTGATATTAGAGTATATTTTATCTTGGGCTTAGTTATTGGTGACAATCTTGGTTTGAATTCTTTACTAGGATTTTCAAAATCGTTTAGTGCTAATTATTTCTGCCGCTTTTGTAAAATGTCCAAAAAAGAAGCTGCATGTAATCCGAAAGAAAATATCGACTTTCTGAGAAACAAAGAAAATTATGCACGCGATTTACAAAAAAAAATGAGTTCAGTGAAACTGGTATAACTGAAAACTGTCTTTTAAATAATCTTGAAATTTTCACGCGGTTGAAAATTTTTCCGTCGACATAATGCACGATATTTTTCTTGGGACTTGCAAATACGATTTATGTAAAATTATTCTCTTTTACACTTCAAGTTCGAAATTGTTTTCATTAGATTTTCTTAATGCTCGTAAACAAAATTTTGAATACGGAGAAATAGAATCCGGGAATATTTCACTACCAATTAAACAGGAGCATTTAAAAAATAATAATTTAAAAATGTCTGCTCGTGAAATTTGGTGCTTTGTGCACTTTCTGCCTAATGCAAGGAGACATGATACCAGAAGACGATGAAGTGTGGAATCTATTCCTCACACTTTCTCAGTGGCTAGATTTACTTCTTTCTCCCGTATTTACAGAAGACTTACTAAAGCACCTTGATGAATTAATAATAAAACATAACACTCCTTTTATGCAACTGTTTGGTGAAAGTTTAAAACCAAAGTATCATTTAACAGCTCATTACTCACGTATTATAAAATAATCGGGGCCATTTAAATACCTCTGGTCTTTTAGGTTTGAGAGTAAGCATCAAGAACTTAAAGCTTACGCCAAAAATATTACTTCAAGAGTAAATTTGCCATATTCTATAGCATTAAATTTGGTCTTAAATTTTCGAGCCTTCTTTTTACGGATCAAAACATATTCGATCTTAATTCAGAAGTAGAATTACTTAAGTCACATATTTGTGACCTTCCCTTCTACAATAAGATAGTGAGTAAACTTAAAAATTTTGGAGAAAATATAGACCATTCTCTAGTTGTTAGGACTGTCCGTTATAAAGCACGAAGGTACAGAAGTGGATATTAATTGATTGAAAATACAGACATTCAACAAATTTTGAAAATTGAGGCTATATTTATTTATAAAGAGAAAATAATGCTAATTTGTTCAAAAACTGAAGTTGTTGGATATAATAGTCACATAAATGCATACTTAGTTGGTAAGGAAAAAACAGAATTATCATTTCATGTTGCTTGTGTAGAAGATTTTCGGCATCTTCCAATAAATTTGCATAAAATGTTGGATAACAAAAGATATTTTAGAATATCCCACTTTTAATTTTTCATTTATTCTATAAGCTCTAGTTGTTAAAAGAAAATTTAATTTTTTTCATACTAATAAATTGGCGTTCCTAAGCCTTTTCCTTTTGATATGTTAAATACCCAATGTACAAACCTATGCAAAGCTGTATAATAAGAGTTTTCTGAAAATAAAAGTCATAATTTTATATTTACTTGTACGCATTTTAATATTTGTGCAACATTAATTTCAGTCAGAGTCCTAAAATGAGGTAGAACTAAAATAAAGTGCAATAATTTGAAATTAAGAACCCGTTTACCAGATTGTTAATTTGGATACTACCAGTTGCTACTAAACAGTTTCAGAAATATTTTCATCCAGTGTTTTAAGTGATCAAAAATACAACGATGCCAAAGAGGGGACCAAGGAATTTTCGGAATTATTTGCAATGAATGAACATGATTACGATAAAATAAACAATATCCAGAATGCGATCTTGCAACAGCCATGGAATTGTTCTGTATCCGCTGGTTATTTTACTGATTAACCCAACAGCTGGCTACGATGAGTCGACGATTACGAAAATAACTAACCTCGCATAGTAATTGTTATGTAAGGTGATTACTTACTACACAGACTTCAATATATAGACTGATGACAGCTCGCAAAATGTGAAGCCAGCATAAAATATGCTTTTTATGCTGCGATCGATGCCACAAAGTAAGAAAAATATTTCCCGAAGGGAAATTTTTATACATAAAAGGAAATTCTTCATTTCAATAATATGTTATTAGTTTGATAATTTATATTAATATTTCAAGCTACTAATAACAAAAATTGGATGCTATAACATGTATTTTTAACATGAAAGTGGTTGTTCAAGCATAAAAAGGAAATAATAATAATATGATATATAAGACATCATAATTCACGAGCATAATAAAAGTCATAATTTTATATTTACTTGTACGCATTTTAATATTTGTTTCTTTTCCCTAAAGAATAGTTTCTATTGGTGGAAAAAATTAAAAATCTTAAAATTCTATATTATGGATCCTGCAAAATAATATATATATCTATTTTATATAGATTTGTTTTTTTTTTTGTAAAACAATGTTGCCTTTTTACCACTTTTTATGAGAAAAGTTTTAAGTTCAATTCTTCTGCACTATTCACAATGAAATGGGTAAAAAGGATTAAATTTACTATCGTAAATTTGACAACGGGCTACTATTGTAAAGTTTTTAGCATGATCCGTAAAATTTACAATAAATTGCATTTTGAGGACAGAATTTACAAGAAATGGTTGTAAAATTTACAACGTTTGATTCGTAGAATTGACAAGAAATTACATTTTGAGGGTAGAATTTACTAGAAAGAATTGTAAAATTTACAACGTTTGATTGGTTAAAGCTACAACAATTTGTAATTAACTTCTAAAAACCAATAGTAAATGTAAACAATTACGATTTTAAAATCTACAATTATTAATTGTTAAATCTAATAAATACGCGAACGTAAAAATAACAAACTAATTTTAGATTCTAAAATTACAAATTTTTGTAGCTTTCAAAATTTATTTGTTGGCTGAGAAACAGACCCCAAACTGTTGCTTCAAATTTTTTTTCTCTCCGTGTAATTATTACATGAATATGTATGTTACGCTACCAGCACCTGCTGCAGGAGAAATGTTATAGACCATGTTATACTACATTTTTGAATTTTTTTGTTTCCATACATATGCTCATCTCCATATGTAATTATGAATTATAATAAAAATTTTTGATTTCTTAATATGTAATTAATATTAGTGTTTTTTTAAATGTAATATATATGTAAAAGCACTTGATTTCCAAAAGGGTGAATTTCATTTGCAAAATGGTGAATTTCATTTGCAAAATGGTGAATTTCATATGCAAAATGGTGAATTTCATTTGCAATAAAGTGAATTTAATTTGCAAAAGGATGAATTCCAATTGCAAAAGGGCGAACTTAAAGTGAACAAGTGAAAAAGCTAGAATTGGTCTAAGACCAATTTTTATGATACCCTAGATGAATGCCCGTATGAAATTTCGTATGGGTACCCATTTGAGCAATTTTGATTTTTGCAGTGGTTTTTCGCATATATTTCGTCGGACAGAAAAAATGATTATAATCAATTTTATAGGATTTCATATTCTGAAGAAGTTTTTAGTACAATAAAAATGTCTTGGACTGATCGTTTTCACAGTATACATAAAAAACCTAATTTTTTATATGGCAACACCAAGAATGGGTTGCCTGATTTAGTCCATTTATGAAAATTTATTTGCTAGTACAATGAAAACACCACGTGCCAAATTTCAGCTCTCTACGGCGACTCGTTCTCAGGCAGTGTTCAAATATATAACGGAAAACGAAATTTTTGTATGGCAACCCCACGAAGGAGTTGCCCGATTTGTCTCATTTTCGAACTTAATTTTACTTTTTTTTTAAAGTCCGTTTACAAAATTGCAGCTCTCTAAGTGTACGCGCTCTCGAGTTATCGTGCGCACGGACGGACAGACGGACGGACGGACGGACGGACGGACGGACGGACGGACGGACGGACGGACGGACATGCAAAAATCAAAATAACTTTTAATATTATGGATGGGTGTCCAATCCATTTTGCTCTACCATCATTATTTCGAGGTGTTACAAACGGAATGACAGACTTAGTATACCCCTTTAGATTTCATCTAGGGTATAAAAACCTGTATATGCATATATACGTTCGACGTTAACACAACTAAATGATGAAATGATGTACTGAACAGTTATCTTTTTTCTCATTTCCCTCTTCTTTTCTGGAGCCCTCATCTGACTTGATGGTCATGTAAGTCCACTCCTTAATCACTTTCAGTTCAAAAGGGACATTGTTCAATACAGTGCCAGCAATATCGTAAGGGAGGATGGGGAAATGGCACACGAGGAGTGCCCATCAAGTCTTCACAATATCTACAGGTAAGTATCTGCAGCAGCCCCTTGTAGGACTCTTTATTCAGGCACGATTTTGTATATGGTGCGTGGCACCAACAGGATTTTTTCGTTGAACTCACCCCAAACTCTCTGCATTAGCCCGAGGTGCTGCCCTGCCGCCCTGCATTATCAACGCACGGAGTGAACTGTCAACTTCTTCTGACAGTTAGGAATTCACGTTCACCAGTCACTCACTCACCTCGTACCATAACAAATTCACTACCTGAGTTTTCAGAAAAAATTAAATGATCGAATAAAACAGTGCGCAATCGCAATGCAGGGAATTTCATCTGGTGAGATAGTTTCAAAAAGAAAATTAAATTCAAGGTTCAGGAAACCTTGGCGGCTCGACTAGTAAATCGTATTGCTACGTGCAATAGAAAAGGGAAAAGCG
Source organism: Dioctria linearis (assembly GCA_963930735.1). Taxonomy (NCBI): domain Eukaryota; kingdom Metazoa; phylum Arthropoda; class Insecta; order Diptera; family Asilidae; genus Dioctria; species Dioctria linearis. Next base: position 184,336,771 of record OZ005740.1, read on the forward strand.
ATTCCAATTGGAAATGGACATCTTTAGATTAGGAGAATCTATATTTCTAGAATAGAATCTTCGGGAAGGCTCTAGGACAATTTATAACGCATAAATACAGCAATTGTTATCGCCAGAAACGACGAGTCATATCGTAGAAAATGCAGCGAATATAAGTGAAAGCGAATAAATAGAGGAAAGTGTTTGATTCGATAAGTTGAAGTACAACACTAGTGAAGAAGAGTTAATTGATAATTGGTTTTGAATTTTATAAAAGTAAAAGTAGAGTCAATTTAAAAGGTGTGGTGAATTATTTTTGAAATATTTTGTTTTGAATAACGAACTAAAGCCACTATTGTAACTACGGGATTCGGAAGTGAAACGTATTCGTGAAATAAAGTGGTGGCATGTGAAATTGTGTGAAATTTTTTACTTTACGTGAAAGTTCTGGAAGATAATTTATATTCAGCTGCGAGTATATCACTACAGCAATCGAACGTAAACTGGAGGGGCTTCGCGAATAGGCTTTGAAGGTGGATTTGCAGAAGCGATCATTGCAAATGGCAGACATAAAGAATGTTCTCGTCGAGTAACTTAAACAAGCTTTGGAAATGTAAGCAACGAATCCTGAAATATTTATTTTCGAACACATTTCGCAAGAACCTGAAGCTGAAGAAAAGTCTGCAATGAACAGGGAAAAACTTTTGGGTGTCTAAATGAGTACATTGGAGCTTTCAGCCATGCAATTGACGATTACTTTTGAGGAGAAAAAGAAATCTATGGAAACCCGTTTGGAAGAACAAATGAATTCTTTTGAGGAACAGAAGAAATCTCTGGAAATACTTCTGGAGGAACAAAATATTTTCCTGGAATCCCGTTGGAAACCATACGAATTCCCTGCAAACACGTTGGGATGAACAAAGAATTTTCTGGAATCCCGTTAAGATGAACAGGAAAAATCGCTAGAAACCAGATTGGACGAACAAAGGAGTTCTGCAGAATTGTCTAGAAACTTGTTTGAAGGAACAAAAGAATTTTCTGAAATATTTTTTCGACGAGAAAAATTTGCAAATGGCAGGAATCGAACAGAAACTGTCGAAAGCTCAACAATAAGTGTCGGAACTTCAACAAAAAGTGTCGGAAGTACAACAAAATATCACGGAGGAGCTTGATTTCTTTAAAGCTAATTTGGATAGGATAAAGAATCGACAGCCTCGGCAGGAATGAATAGAAATATTCGGTGCAGGCAAAATGTAAACTCCAATATTTGATGGACAAAGTTCGCGGCAAATTTTCAAGGGACAATTCAAGGCAGCCTCCGAAGTAAATGGATGGAATGACGCAAACAATGCTGCAACTACACTTCTTGGTCCTACGTCAGAGCTATTACAAACTTTACCGATTGAAAAGCTACTTCATTGGTACATGCCGGAAGTACATCGCCTGCAGTTACGCAACATGATTGAAAAGCATGGTGAATCGCTACAGCAACTGCCGGCTGATACTCTAGCGAAAATGCGGGTTTTCTTAATGAAGTTGCAGCTGAGGCATTTGTGGATGCTATCGCAGATCAAAATTTACTATAGCGCTAAGGCTAGCGGCAAAATAGTCAACAGCAGAAGTACTAGCCTATGCACTGGAGTATGAATCCGTCAGACAAACTTCTCGGAATGCAGTATGAGTTAGAGAAATTTCAGTGGAAGGATGTACTTGGAACAGAATGCAGTCATCACAGAGCACTACTTCACGTGGCATCCTTCGACGCTGGAAAAATACAAAATAAAATTGGATGTCAAAGAAGGGATTCTCAAATATGGCAACATTGAAATTGCTTTCGGACTAGGAGTAGGAGCAGTTTATCATCCTGAAAATAAGTACGATGATCTGTAAAAATATTACTCTCTCTGCATGCTCCGAGATGCTAATATGGATAAAACTTACTGATGACATCGGAACCTGCCAATTCTGTCTGGAGGAGCCTAACCCTACAAGGGTTAGATCGAACATAATCGTTGGGAAAGCAGAAGGTGCAACATTAATTTCAGTCAGAGTCCTAAAATGAGGTAGAACTAAAATAAAGTGCAATAATTTGAAATTAAGAACCCGTTTACCAGATTGTTAATTTGGATACTACCAGTTGCTACTAAACAGTTTCAGAAATATTTTCATCCAGTGTTTTAAGTGATCAAAAATACAACGATGCCAAAGAGGGGACCAAGGAATTTTCGGAATTATTTGCAATGAATGAACATGATTACGATAAAATAAACAATATCCAGAATGCGATCTTGCAACAGCCATGGAATTGTTCTGTATCCGCTGGTTATTTTACTGATTAACCCAACAGCTGGCTACGATGAGTCGACGATTACGAAAATAACTAACCTCGCATAGTAATTGTTATGTAAGGTGATTACTTACTACACAGACTTCAATATATAGACTGATGACAGCTCGCAAAATGTGAAGCCAGCATAAAATATGCTTTTTATGCTGCGATCGATGCCACAAAGTAAGAAAAATATTTCCCGAAGGGAAATTTTTATACATAAAAGGAAATTCTTCATTTCAATAATATGTTATTAGTTTGATAATTTATATTAATATTTCAAGCTACTAATAACAAAAATTGGATGCTATAACATGTATTTTTAACATAAAAGTGGTTGTTCAAGCATAAAAAGGAAATAATAATAATGTGATATATAAGACATCATAATTCACGAGCAGTTGGTCGGTCAGTCCTTTGTGTTTTTGCTTACTAAGCAATTGCACTTGTTATTCAAATAAATATTTTTGTAGTACGGTGACTGCTGTTGTAATATTGAATGAAAGTAAAAAATTATTTGTAAGTCAGCAGTTATTGCTGACAATGAATATTGATTATTTGTTTCCGTTTTCTTTTGCTAATTTTGTTATATATATATATATATATATATATATATATATATATATGGAACATTTGTATGAATTCAGTTCAGTTTTTATTATAATCTAATAGGCTGTAGTTGTCTTCTACTCAAATACTCTATCCAATCCTATCCCAGTGCGGGAATCAGTGAAACCTCATTTAATTACGAGACTTTTTTTACATACTTGACTTAGCGTTTTCTAAGTTCAAGTTATCCTAAATACAGAGTTAGTGTTTCGCAATTTCTGTACAGTGGTTTTTATTAATAAGAAAAAAAAAACATTATGTAGAAGATTAAATTCAGTACACCTAGTTTATTTAATGATTTTTTTTCACTTTAAAATCCTTCTCTCGACGAAGTTCCCAGACTGTAGGCTGGAAGAAGACCGGCAAATATGTGGCGAACATCCCCTACCTCTCTGCACTGGTAGTTGCTGCCAAGGTAGTTGATGTCAAGAAGGTGAAATGGTCAATTTCGAACTTCTCGGCTTTTAAAGCCCCGGGTCCAGACGGTATTCTGCCGATCAATCTTAAGGCACAGAGCGTTGTGCGGGCTCTATTCATCGACTCCATTTTCAGGGCATGTATAGCTTTTGGATATGTCCCTGAGGTGTGGGCGAAGGTGAGGGTTGCCTTCGATTCGAAGCCTAGTAAGGCTTCTTACATTGACCCGAAGACATTTCGAAATATAAACCTCTCATCATTCCTTTTGAAATGCTTGGACAGACATGCGGATGAATATATCAATGGAGTAGCCATAAAGGCTTCTCCCTTAAACACCCACGCTTACCGGAGAGGCAGATCTAGGGAGACGGCTCTCCATTCATTGGTTACTGTCATTGTGCGGGACTGGATTGTGGACTGTTTACTTGGGAGCCTTTCTGGACATCGAGGGGGCTTTTGACAGGGACCCCCGAGTCGTAATGTGAGGTAGCTCGTCGACATGGTGTTGACCGCACTGTAGTGCGATGGATCGACCAAATGTTTAGACGACGATACTTGACTGTGGAGGTGGGCGGCCGAACCTGTCGCAGGATGACTGTTACCTCTGCCTTCATGCAACTTGGCCTCAATATTGTTGAGGACTGGTGCAGCCAATATGATATGACAGTGAACCCAATAAAGACCAGCTTGGTGCTCTGCTCCAGAAGACGTACATAAGCTTGAGTACTTTGTTTTTCCAAAGCTTGTTGGACACACTCTGCAACTCTGTCCTCATGTCAAGCACCTTGGAGTCTTCTTCGACTCGAAGATGACATGGGGCTTGCACGTAGTGAAAAAAGTTAATACATCTACGAGGGTCTTCGCTTAATGCAGGAGAAACTTTGGCTGCACATGGGGCATGAAACCGAGGGTCGTGCACTTGATGTACACCTCGATCGTTAGACCCATGCTTACATATGCCTCCTGTGTATGGTGGCCGAGGACGCTTGTGGGGACTGTGATCCTGAAGCTGGCGGGCCTCGAAAGGCTTGCCTACTTGGGATATACGGGCTCCATGCGATCTATGTACTGTCCGTTAATAGAACGTACACGCAAATTTGATTAAGTGACTGAAATGAATGCACTGGTAAATTTGGATCAAGATCAGTGGTCTATTTCCTAACAACAAATCAACACTGTTCACTTTCATTGACTCTCAAGAAACTACTGCACTTAGTTTTTAGAATCTCCCCACTATTTAGATCAGATTATGTATAAAAAGGTTTCAAGTCAACGATTCAAAAGTATGGGAAAAACACACTCACAGGATTGTTAATAATAGATATATAAATAGATATTCAATATATATAATTAATATAGAGTAAAAGTTAGAATAATTTAACTACAAAACACTGGCACACGTGCTTAAGTTAAATATCTCGAGTAATTGTATTAAGAAAGAATTATATAAATTGTTGGGTCAGAGATCAACATACACTAGAAAACACACTTATTGACACCGATTTATAATGTAGGACTTTCAGAAATAGATATGTCGAGACAAAACTCTGTATATCAGTTTGGGTCTGAGATTTTTGTATTACACTAACACTTATTAGCACCAAGTTATAATATAAGATCGTCAAAAAATGTAATAAAATATATGTATAAAATAGATATGCACATGAAATGTATAATATATATATGTGTATATAAGTCAAAATATAGTCAAATAGATATATGAATAAGTATTAAAATGTTACAAGTGACTGGTACTCACCGATCTAAAACTTGACACTTGAGGAATTGGCTGTAAGCTAATGTTAAGCACTTTGTTCTTGGTTAGAACAATTCTTTATTTCCGGCGAGACCAGAAATAAAGTGTTAATGTTAGTAAGATACTATCTCAGTCGAGACCCGAGATAATATTCTTTAAGTCAGTCGAGACCCGGCTTAAAGTGTTATCTTATCTTCAGTCGAGACCCGAAATAAGATGCGTTTATTTCCGTCGAGACCAGAAATGATTGTTAGTAAAAGATTATCTCAGTCGAGACCCGAGATAATATTCTTTAAGTCAGTCGAGACCCGGCTTAAAGTGTTATCTTATCTTCAGTCGAGACCCGAAATTAGATGCGTTTATTTCCGTCGAGACCAGAAATGATTGTTAGTAAAAGATTATCTCAGTCGAGACCCGAGATAATATTCTTTAAGTCAGTCGAGACCCGGCTTAAAGTGTTATCTTATCTTCAGTCGAGACCCGAAAAAAGATGCGTTTGTTTCCGTCGAGACCAGAAATGATTATTAGTAAATATCTTATCTTCAGTCGAGACCCGAAATAAGATGCGTTTATTTCCGTCGAGACCAGAAATGATTGTTAATTGTTAGAAGTGAAATATCAGTCGATACCCGATATGAGTGTTAGTCCCTAAGCCAACTTACCCCAAGCGATGCCAAGCACAAAAAGAGATCGAGATCAGTCAGCTTGTCATTTATATAGCCCTGGCTTGCACACGACACCACTGATAGAGTAGCAGCGGCGCATGATTACAAGAATTGGCAATGCAGCTGTGCTCTTACGGTACTAGCGATAAAATTTGCCTAGCAACAACGAAAAAAAATACATAGCAACAAGAAATTTAGAGTTTCACATGCTGCTGTGTTAAATTAATTATATTTGCAAAAAATATTCTCTCTATCACGTTGCGAATAAATTCCCGTTGGATGGTACTTGTAATGATGATAATGATAGAGTTGCAAATTGATCGGCTTGATCTGATTGTATTTGTACCATGCATTGTAGGCTACACGACAACAAATGCTTTTGTTAGATGTCGTACCCATTTTTATGAAAATTGTACTTAGATTGAATTTATTTCCTTTCCAGATCTCAATTTTAGCATGATATTTTTGTAATATGATCCCTTTTCAGGAATGGTTTTTAGCACGGATCTAACTGGTTTAAACAAATGGAAATAATTTTTATATATATATAATTTTGTATTATATTCGTGCAATGTGTTATGTAAAAGACAAATACATAGCTTTGTTGGGTTGTGTACCTGTATTTTTATCAAGAGTAATCAGATTAGAGACACGTTTACTAAATTTTTTATGCTTTGTTTTCAGCATACTTTCTTTTCAGAAGTTGTCTGTTTATACAAATATATTCGAATCGATGTGGTTCGAACAATCTACGCTTCGAATACATTTTTCTTAACAGATACCTTCTGAAAAGAAAACATCCTGAAAACAAAGCATCAAACTTTTAGGAAAATTAAATCTAATATGATTACTCTTAATCAAAAAACAGTTAAACAACCTAACAAATCCATATATTTGTCATCTACATAACACATTGCATTCATCGAGCAGATCGAATTTAAATCATATTCGAACTGTTAGATTCGTTTAAGTACAATTTTCCCAAAAATAGGTACAACATTGAATATTGATTTATATATCTATTGTTAACAATCCTGTAAGTGTGTTTCCCTATACGTTTGAATCGTTGACGTAATAATTTTTATATATAATCTGATTTTAATGTAATTAGTGGGCAATCCTAAAAAATAAGTGTAACAGTTTCTTGAAAGTTAAAGGGAAGTGAGTATTGTTTGTTTTGATAAGAGCGTCGACTACTGATCTTGATCCAAATTTACCAATGCATTCATTTCAGTTTCACTAAGTTCAAATTCGGGTCTACGTTCTACAAGCGGACAGTACAACGGCTACTGCTGCTCTTGATGTCCTACTTAATCTGCCACCCCTGGATCTTGTCATTCAGCCAGATGCAAAAAGGGCTGTGTGCAGATTGCGCTCATGGGGATGTTGGGAGGATGGCTGCACTGGCCCTCCTCATTGCTCTTTGGCGTACGGGCTGGACTTGGAAAACCCTCTGCCCAGTATGCCATGTGATGCGATGGTAGCTGAGCTTCGGTATGGGTGTCGCTTCTCTGTGAGCTCTCCTGGAAGGGAATCGTGAACTGAGAGAAGTGCCTTATCGAGCCTTCCCCGGTCTGCTTCAAAAAGTCTTCACAGACAGCTCCCTCACAAATGAGGAAGCTGGGGCGGGTGTCTTATTTCCTGAGGCTGATATTGGGAGGGAGTACTCACTTGAAAGACACACCACTGTCTTCCAGGCTGAAGGAGAAGGACATTGCTATCCTCTCGGATAGTCAGGCAGCCTTGATGGCTCTGAGTCCCCCTCGGATAACATCTTAGTTATTGGGGGATTGAAGGTCTTCTGTGGATAAGTTGTGTACAAGGTGTCCCTTGTGTGGGCTCCTGGTCACATGGGGATCACAGCCATTTCGTGCTTTTAGCTAGGGCTGGCTCTGATTCTTCGTTCCTTGGAGCCGAACCCGTAGACGTTGCTTGAAGACCTAGCAGTTCGTATATGTGTTCATCTGTATTTATTGTTATATTTTGGCTTTTGAATAAAGTGTGTACATGTAAAAGTTCATCTCGGCTTAGTATCTGTTTGGATATAATGTTTAATTTTGCTAAAATGACAGCCTCTGAAATGCTGCTTATGTGATCATTAAGTAAATCTATATTATAGTTGACTTGGTTTAAAAATTGAAAATATCTAACAAAAGAGTTTTCGGATTTACTCCGGTTTTTAAATTGACTTTGGATGCGCTTTAGGTAATCTGCGATAACTAGTTGTTGGTTATTTACGTGTTTGGTTATATTATCGAATCGTTCAATCATTTGTGTATTTACGCTGTTTTGTAGATTGAATCTGCCAGCTATGATGTTTTCATTTGTCAGAATCGTTTCGATTTGCTTGTTTAACAGGGTTGCGTCATTAGCATCCATATTCCCGGTTATGCTTTTGATTACTGTACCTAACCCGTCAATGAGTCCTCTTTTTGTTATAAATCTAGGCATTAGGATCTGTAGTTTGTAGTTTAGTTCTTTTAGTTTTAATTAACATAATTCAGGTGTCGGTCATTTCGGTTAGGTGTAATTGCTCGAAGTCCGTGAGTGTACTTGTTATTTGGTCAATGTTTTGTTGATACTGGCCTAGCTTCACTCTGTGAAATAGGTTGTTGTTTCCTTGTATAGTTTTAGCTGTCCCTAGATGCATTAGGAGCAGTCCTTTGCTGTTCGTTAAGTCTTGTATCTCTATTTTCTGTCCCCTCGTCATTATCGTTGATTTCGTCATCAGTATTGTCAGTCTGAAAAGTTCGTTTATTTTTTATTTTAGATTTGTGGAATTTTTTATTTTTCGTAGTTATTAGAATAAATAAAAAGTTTACTTTTTTGGACTTTTTACCGGGTTAAACTTAATTTTGTTTAAGAAAGAATTTTTTGGGATTCTCCGGTATATAGCAAAAGCTAAAAAATGTTCTAATTTGTTATTTCATCACACAACCCATTAATTTTTGGTGACAAGTTTCAAGTCTTGGTTTGAATCATCAACAGATCCCAAATAGCGAAATTGAGTGATTTGAAAAACAAATGAAAAAAATGAAAAAAAGAAGAAAGAAATGAAAAGTTTGAGAAAAATAGAAATTTTTTTTTTATTTATTAAAAAAATTTAAAATTTTTTCTTTAAAGAAACAGATTCATTCAAAGCGAATCGAACCTGTACACGCCACGCAGTGGGCTGAAAAATAAAAAAAGAAGATAAGGAAGAAGAAGAAGCGTTTCGTGTCAGCAGAAAACCTTACACTCATCGGTGCAGCTTGGTTTTCTGCCTGCTGCAGACGCTTGAAAATAGATCAAACTGATCTCTTCTCATATAAACTCAGAATAAATTCTGGGTGTGAATTATATGAGGAAAAAACACTCCTATACAAGCCCAGGAGGAAAAATAAATGAAAAGATTACTCTTTTGGACTTTTTACCGGGTTAAACTTAATTTTGTTTAAGAAAGATTTTTTTGGGAATCTCCGGTATATAGCAAAAGCTAAAAAATGTTCTAATTTGTTATGTCATCACACAACCCATTAATTTTTGGTGACAAGTTTCAAGTCTTGATTTGACTCATCAACAGGTCCCAAATAGGGAAATTGAGTGATTTGAAAATCAAATGAAAAAAATGAAAAAATAAGAAAGAAATGAAAAGTTTGAGAAAAATAGAAAAAACAATTTTTTTATTTATTAAAAATATTTAAAATTGTTTTTAAAGAAACAGATTCATTCGAAGCGAATCGAACCTGTATACGCCACGCAGTCGGCTGAAAAATTAAAAAGAAGAAAAGGAAGAAGAAGAAGCGTTTCGTGTCAGCAGAAAGCTTACACTCATCGGTGTAGCTTGGTTTTCTGCCTGCTGCAGACGCTTGATTTCTTTCATTTCTTTCTTCTTTTTTTCATTTTTTTCATTTGTTTCTCAAATCACTCAATTTCGCTATTTGGGACCTGTTGATGAGTCAAACCAAGACTTGAAACTTGTCACCAAAAATTAATGGGTTGTGTGATGAAATAACAAATTACAACATTTTTTAGCTTTTGCTATATACCGGAGAATCCCAAAAAATTCTTTCTTAAACAAAAGTAGTTATTAGAGTAACGTGTTTATTATTTTTAACTTTATGTTTAGAGAATCTTCGGGTTAGTTTGTTTCGTCTACATTCATTTTTTAATGGACATTTGCACCTTCTTTAATTTCAATTGGATTATCTCGAGTTAGGTTGAGCTTTTCTATATTAGTTGAGACTTTTTGCTCGAGACGGTCTTTTATAATGGGGTAGAATTGTGGTTGGAATTCTTGCAGTTTATTCAGATAGTCGTGAGTATTCTGATGTTGGGATTTATTGAATTTATACGTTCGACCATAGAAAACTTCGTATGGAGTGTATTTTGTAGAAGAATGGATGGCGTTGTTATAAGTGATGAGGGCTTCACTTAGGATCTCATCGTGGTCTTTGTCTCTGTGCCTATTATATATAATCCTATAAATTTCCGTTAATGTTGAGTGTAATCTCTCAACAAGGGCATTGCTACTACTTTGTTGTATTGAAGTGATATGAAGGTTGATGTTGTATTGTTGACAAAAGTCTTTGAAAATGGATGCTGTGAATTCACTACCGGAGTCTGAGACGATTTTTTCAGGGATGCCGTGAAGGCTTATAAAATGTTTAAGGTTTTTAATTATTGAGAGGCTATTCCTAGAGAGTAAGGTATAAGCAGCTGCAACTTTAGAGAATTTGTCTATAACTGTTAGAATTTGCTGGTTATTTATGGAGTAGATATCTATATGGAGAATGTCCAGAGGTTTACTTGGAGTTTCCGGTACCATATATTTAATTTTGGGTGGACTTCTATCATATTTTAGCGTTTGACAAGTTTTACAAGAATTAATGATTTTACTTATCTTGTTTTTCATGAATGGAAAGTAAAATTTGCTTTTAAGGTGAAGAAGGGTCTCACTAATGTCTCTGTGGTTACTGTTGGTATGGTAATCGTTGATGATTTTATCTTGTTCGTCGTTGTCTACTATATCTTTGAGAAGTTAGGTACATCTAATCAATTTGAATAATTTAGATTGTGAAAAGTATCTAGAGTAGGTCTTCTGTACAATTTTAAAAATGTCGTCAGTAGTGTAAATAGCAGTCAAACGATTCGGTGGAAGATATTTTTTGAAAACGTTCACCAGAGTGGATTCGGACGGGTCAGTTATGCGTAAAATCCTTCTCTGCTTGTTTTCGAAAGGCATCTCTAGTATCGCTTCGGGTTTCCTATTAGAGTTTTCTACGATTAATTATAGTGAGAATTCATTTAAGGGTCTCTCGGATATATGAATGCCGTCGTCCATATTTTCTTCAGCGGAATGAATAGTGGTGCAATTCAGGCTTTGCAGCGATGTGTTAGTATTTCTTGTTCCGTCTTCAGTTAGGTAGACTTCTGCTTTATAACGGGCATGGAGTCTTTGAGTTTTATTCGACTCAAAGCGTCGGCGTTAGAATTTTGAGAGCCTTTTTTGTAGACTATATCATAGTCATACTCTTGCAACAGTAATCTCCAACGGACTAGCTTAGAGATAGGAACTTTTAGACTCATAATCCATGTTAAAGGTTTATGGTCTGTAACTATGGTGAACTTCCTTCCAAACAGATAAGGTCGGAAGTATTTGGTGGCCCATATGATGGCCAATAATTCCTTCTCTATAGTTGCATAATTTGTTTCTGAGTTGGTGAGAGTTCTGCTTGCATTGCATATAGGTTTGCCACTTCCTATAGGCCCTTGGGACAATACAGCATAGTTGCTGGCTTCTGTTGTCAACACAAATGATCTCGAAAAATCGGGATACTGAAGTATTGGGTCGTTTGTTAAGAGGTCTTTGCACATTTCGAAGGTTTTAATGTACTGGTCGGTAAGTATAACCATTTGTCCCTTTTTTAGGCATTCGGTAAGGGGCTTGGTGAGTTTTGCAAAATCTCTAATGAATTTGCGGCGTATCCGAGAAGACCAAGGAATGATTTTATTTCCTTTTGCGTCTTAGGTATAGGGAATTGTTTAATAGCAGTAATTTTTTCAGGATTGGGTTTAATTCCATCTACTGTGACAACATGACCAAGAAATGTAGTTTCTTTGTGCAAAAACTCAGATTTATCAAGTTGCACCTTCAGGTTAGTTTCTGTCAATCTTTGGAAAACCTTTTTCAAACTTTCTATTTGTTCTTGTAGAGAGGTGGAGTATACGATGATATCATCGAGACACACAAGGCATATGGTACCTTGTAGTTCCTTAAGTATATTATCCATTACTCTCTGGATAGTGCTTGCGGCGTTCTTTAACCCAAAAGGCATGCGTACATATTCGAAATGGCCTCCTGCAACAGTAAAGGCTGTTTTTTGAATGTCTTGTGGATCCATCTCTATTTGATGAAACCCACTTGCGAAATCTAAAGTTGTAAAATACATACTTTTCCCTAATTTGTCCAGGATTTCGGTAACATTCGGGATTGGGTATCTATCGCTGATGGTTTTTTTCGTTAAGTTTGCGATAGTCTATTACCAATCTCCATTTCTGCTTGCCGCTATCATCTTTTTTCTTTGGAACAATCCATACGGGAGAGCTCCATGGAGAATAGCTTGGGCGAATTATACCCTGGTTGAGCATATCATTAAGCTGCCGGCGTACTTCTTCCTTATGAGCATACGGATATCTATATGATTTTGTATATATAGGTATCTCATCCGTAGTTCGAATTCTGTGTTTTATAGTGTTGGTAAACGTGAGTTTTTATCTTTCTTTAAAGAAGATATCATCATACTCTTCGCAGATTTTAAAGAGGGCTTTTGATTCTTCTTTGTTCAAATCATCTGTTCTAAGAAGGTCAACAATAGCGTTTACTGCTGAAGCTAAACTATAGTTATAATTTATGTTGAAGCTGTTTACTTCTGTAAACTCGTTGGATGAAACTTTCGTTACTTTGAGGGGCTGTTCGGTAAACAGGTTTTGTTCATGGCGGTGTGAATTTATAAATTCCACCAAGCTATACCAGTTCTCGGCAGTATATATTCCTTCAGATACAGAAAGATTAGGTTTTATTTCAATATTCTTAATATAGATTGTACCATCTTTAATGTCTACAGGTAATCTTACGACAGTTTTTGAATGGGGAGAAATAGTGTAGGTACTTGTCTGAGATAAAATTGGGTTTAAGACACAAAGGTATTATAGCGTTGTTGCTGATAAGTGTCTGATTTGCGAGATCAAGTTTAGCTCCTATTGTAGTTAACGTATCTAGTCCAAGCAATCCATCGAAATATCCATGAAATTTAAAAGCGAGGAATCTCGTTTGACCTGGTTGGTTAAATTCGATCAAGGTTGGTAGGAAAACTTCTTTATTCAAAGTATGTTTAGTTAATATTGTTACTATTGTTGTTGTCACTAACCTAAAGCTGTTTCCATTTCCAATAGATGTCGCTTGTATCACTTTGTGGCGCGTAACAATATTGTAGTTATTATTGTGGGTTCTGTTCTTTGGTCTTCTGGGTGTAAAAATTCTGGATTAATAAAAGAAGAGGATGTACCTGTGTCGATCAAAAATTTCAATGGTCGCCAAAAAGGTGATGAAATATTGATATATGGAAGGATGAGGCCGTGTTTATTTATATCTATATATCCAATTGATCTTTCGAGGCGGGTAGTGTAAAATATACATCATCAATTTCATTATCGGGGGTAGCCGCGTTTATTTCAGTTTCGATATTATTGTCTTCGGGATTGCCGGCTTCATGGGTGTAGTAATAATAATCGTCAAGGCTTGGCTCATAAGAATGGGAATTAGATGGACAGTAATTGTCCGAATTTGACGTTCCTTCTACGACATTAAAAAGCTCTCTACTTATAAAGTTAGGTTGTCCAGTTGGTCGAAAAGAAGTATTAAAGGGTGGTCTGCTTTGGGGTTGAGGACGATTCATTCTAGTATTGCTTGAACCTAATTCCATTGGTTCTGGTTTGGAGAAGTTTGTCTGATTCGGTCTATTGAAAACTTGGAGTCTTGGCTGAGATTGAAAGCTGTTGAACTGTGGTGTTCTTTGTTGCGATGGATAATTATTATTTTGTGGGAACCTTGGTTGTTGGACCGAAAATTGAGGTTGACTGAATCTTTGAAATTGTGGTCTGAACTGTGGGGTATAATTTCTGCGTACTTCCATTAAACGTGGAGGTTGTATTGGTCTTGGTGGCAATGTGGTCTTAATAGTATCTGCTTTAGCGTAGAACATATTCTGTTCTTTCATGCAATAAGAATACCCTTCTGCAAGGTATTGTGGTTTCGTTGCGCGTATTACAGAACCTAGTGGTTCTCTTAGTCCGGATAGGAATGCGTTAAGACACATCTCGGAATATAAGGTTTTCTTTGCACTCACAACAATTTGATCTTTTTCGTGTATATTGATATGATTCTTCATACTTGAAAATAGTTCTATCACTTCACTGTAAAAATTTTCCACTGGATTGCTGCCTTGCTTAACTTTGTGGAGGTCTCTTATGAGAGAGGTTTCATTCCGTTTATCAGAATAATGTAAGACCAGATTTTCTTTTATTTGGTCCCAGTTTAACGAAGTCCCGTACATATTCAAGACTTCATTTGCTGGACCTACAATTTTATTTCGGATGGCATGGTGTAATAATTGACCATATGATGTACCACTAGTTACGGAGATTAATGAAAGAATCTCATCGACATTGTCGAGAAAATCAAAAAGGAGACGTGCGTTTCCATCCTTGATCGCATCAGGGACTCTTAATGAATTGTAAATGTCTACAGGAGTAACAGTTGTTACATTTGTTGCAGTATTTGAAGGAGCAGAATTATTCGATTTTGGTTCCGACATTTTATAGGGATCTATAACTTTTACTGGACTTTCAGTAATTTTATATATCTGCAGATTATCTAAACCACTTTCACTCACTGGAATTTCTCTTAAACTATTAATAAATTGATCACTTATATATTTGTTTAAATGTACACTTGAATCTTTATTATTTCCTTCAACTAAAATATTTTCTCTTGACATGTTTGTTTCACTTTTTTCAGTAAAATTTGTTGGTAATTCTAAGTTAAAATTTCTTTGTAATTCCAGATCACTATTATTATTATCTGATCGAGATTTGAATAAACTACTAAAACTACCTTTAAAAATATTTGAAACAGGATAGGGATTTGGGATTCGGTTTTGTTTTTTAGGAGGCATAAAAAGAATTCTGAGTAATATTCAATTCAAGATGACTTACAGTGGAACAATCAGCCACATTTTATTACGATGAACTGTCGAAATGATTTCCTTGGCTCAGATGACTTTCTAACGATATACTCTCGTTAATTTTACCTGTTGATCGTTTTCCTGTATTCGGATCAAACTAATTTCCAACAATTTTCCTTCGTTGTTAAACGTTGATCTCAGACGATAAGCTTTCGCTTTGATTCAGTTGCGATCTTGACTTATTCGTTCCCTTTTTATTTTCCTCTATGTTGTTTCTTCTAGAGTTTAATTCACATAGATCACACGCGATCAAATCGATAAACCGTCGATTATTTATATGTGTTCCTACCTGAACAAAAAAACAATTTCTCAACATGCTCATACATAATTTCTTAATCACGTTCATGTTCACGTTCACTACAATTACCTTCCGATTTCTCAAATGCAAAAGAATTTGTCACTTTGCTTATTTTGTACATTTCCTCCAATCAGGTCAAAATTTAATCAAACGTAAGTTCACTTACTCATGTTCTTGCATCATTCATAAAAATATTTCACAAAAAATATTTCTGCATGCATTGCCCCAATCTGGGTCAATGATTGCAAGGTAAACATGATGAAGTGAACTTACGATAATAGCGAAATTTATCATGTAAGCTTAAAAATTGTATTTAAGTTCTTGTATTAGCACAATAAAATCCAGTGTAAGTTTAGAATCAAAAAATCGAAGTTCTTTCTTTTTTTCAAGTTACTTACACCCGCTTAGCAAGCACTTAAATTAAGTTTGAGTGTCTGTTACATGGTCCTTCGAGCCTCAAGAAGTAAACTAATGCCTGTACAAAGTGAATATCTGTGCCCCCACCAGTGGTAAGCGCAAGTTCACAATCAAACATACATCCACTACCTACAAACAGCAGTTCTCAAATTAAGTTTGAGTATTGCTGTACAATCATCGTCAGAAATATTCTTCAGATAACAATTCTCAAATTAAGTTTGAGTGTTGTTATACAAATCATCATCCGCAATTCCCAGGAAAAGCATCAGTTCTCAAATTGAGTTTGAGTATTGTTGTACAGTCATCAAAGTCGCCATAAAACAATTTCACCAATCACCAGGTCAGCTTAACAAGTTCTCAAATTAAGTTTGAGTGTTTGTTACATGATTGGAGTAGTTGTCATTATCACATCAGCCGGTTAAAAACAAGTTCAAACCATCGCCAACTCAAAACACTATTTGAAGCCACAAGCTCAAAGATGTCTCAAGAACTTTTGAAAGAGCAAAAGCAATTGGCTAAATTGATTGATGATTTGTTAAGGAATATCGGAAAAGATGGATCTTCTAGAAAAACTAGGGAATACATAGTTAAAAAGAGAGCAGAGCTGAACACACTTTCGGACAGCTTTACCTCACGGCATGAGCAATTAAAAGAGTTAATTCCTAAAGAGCATCTTTACTTCACTGAAGATCTATATGGAACAACGAAAAAGATAGCCGATGAAATTCTTAACTTGTTAGAAAGCTATGGAAAAAATCCGACTCCAGTAACCACTACATCTACTAAACCAGCAGACACAGCAACCTTAACACATTCTGCGCTAGGGCAGGATACCAGACAACCTACATCTTCTGCAGCATCTTCCACACCTCTTAATACTGATACTCAGGAAAGCACTGGCTCTAATACATTTGCTCAGAGCGACTTGTGGGATCCCACACGACACAAGATAAATACCAATCCATATTTGTCAGACAACAGGCAGAATAACTTTCCAAAACTGCCACCAATTAAAATTCCAAGATTCAGTGGAAACTACAAGGAACGGAAATCTTTCTGCGATATATTCACGCAGGTTATAGACCACAACCCCTATCTAAGCGAAGTTGAGAAGATGCAATACCTTCTATACCATGTAGAAGGCGACGCAAGAAAAGTAATAAGTCATCTACAATTGAATAATAGCAACTATAAAACTGCCATCAAGTTAATCCAATCAAGGTTTAATAATAACAGGAAGATCATAACAGAATATATCAACAACATCATGGATGCAAAGAAGGTTGAATACAGATCTCAAGAAGATATTATAGCCCTCTATGACATAATAAGAGAATGCCTAGAAGCATTAAAAAATCTAAACTGTCACACGGACGAATGGGGTCCTATGATTGTCTGCATTGCACTCAGAAAAGTTGATGTAGAAAGTATAAGACTGTTTGACGAGAGCCTTGCGAACCCAAGGGAGATGCCATCTACGCCTGAATTGTTAAATTTTTTAGATAAGCGCTATCAAATCCTAGACTGCATCAAGAGTAACAAACAAACAAAACCAGAAGCATTTACCTCCAACAAGAAAAAATCTTTCAACACCATGCTACAACGATCATCCATCTTCTGCAACAAAGAGCATAGCATTTACCAATGTATAGAATTTAAAAAGATGAGCGTGCATGATCGTCAATCATACATCGCAAAAACGAATCTTTGTATCAACTGCATGGCTTACAACAAATCTGAGAAATGCAAAACAAGCAAATCGTGCTTTTATTGCAAAAAATGACACCATACGCTACTTCATCAATACGATGAGAACTCAAGAAATCAATCCAGTTCTTATATGACTACTAATACAATTGTAGAAAGCATTCCAGAGGCCACGGTAAATAAAGGGGTTATTGCTCTCCACAACAAGCTCAAAATACCAAATGTGCTATTACCAACTGCCATGGTAAGAGTTACAAACATATTCAATCAACCAGAGTTTTTAGAGCATTATTTAACCCAGGCTCACAGGTGTCGCTTATTACCGAATAAGCAGTCCAGAATCTAAGATTGCAAAAGGAGCGCATATCAGCCACCAAATTAGGGGTTGGCGAGACTAAATCTGGAAAGGCATGCAGTAAAGTGAAGATACGCATCAAGCTTCAGGACAAATTACACACATATCTTTGTGTAGAAGCACTTGTCTTGCCTAAATTCAATTCATTTCTTCCAAACTCACCTGTATTATCAGTTGATATAGGAAAATATGGAAATATAACTTTGGCAGATCCCACATTCAACAGACCAGGGAAAATAGTCCTACTACTAGGTGCAGATGTTTATGCCAGTATATTGTTAAAGGGGCTCAAACAAGAGCATCCGGCAGCTCAAAACACAAAGTTAAGTTGGATCCTATTTGGAACTATCCCCAGAAGTTACCAGAGAACCAACAAAGTTTCAAGCTTTCTCTCTCTAGCAGAAATGGACGACAAAATCGAACAGTTTTGGGAGATAGAAAACAGCGTCATATCCAATGAAGCAACTGATTATTGCACAGAGCATTTTAAGACGACACACCAAAGAGATGAAGAAGGCAGGTATATTGTCCGCCTGCCAATTAGAGAAAATGTGGGAAACTTAGGAGATCCAAGACACAAGGCCGTTGCTCGTCTCTTGCAAATAGAAAAGAAGCTTCAGAAAGCCTCGGAGGACATGGCGGCTTACAATGCCTTCCTGAAGGAGTATTTCGCCTTAAATCACATGAGCCCCGCTGGAGCTTACACAGCTGAGAGTCCAAAATATACTATCTACCTCATCATGCGGTATTTAAAAGAGACAGCACCACAACAAAATTGCGAGTAGTATTCGATGCTTCATCCAACACGGATTCTGGATTGAGCCTTAATCACTTGCTGTATAAAGGACAAAAAGTTCAACAAGATCTAAATCAAATTCTCCTAAGATGGAGAAACCATCGTTACGTTTTCACTGCAGATATAGAGAAAATGTTTCGACAGATCAAGATCGCAGAAGACGACAGAAACTATCAACGAATACTATGGAGGAAGCTACCAACAGAACCCATTCAAGAATTCATCCTAAACACGGTCACTTATGGCACATCCCCAGCCACATTTCTTGCAGTCCAAACACTAAAACAATTAGCCAAAGACGAAGGTGACCAGCTACCTTTGGCAAAACAGGTGCTCAATGAGGACTTTTACGTAGACGACATGCTGTCAGGAGCTGATACAAAAGCTGAAGCTCGGGTACTACAAAAACAAATAACCTCTTTATTAAATATGGGGGGATTTAATCTGCGTAAATGGACTTCAAATAATGAAGCACTATTAGACGACTTTCCCGAGCACATGATAGAGAAGGGAATATTAGAAATTAGAGAAGATGAAACAATCAAAGCTCTGGGAATACATTGGAATCCCAAACAAGACGAGTTTCAGTTTAGAATACGCTTCCATACCAATGAGGCAAAATTGACGAAACGAAAAATACTGTCAAGAGCTGCTACCATCTTTGATCCGCTAGGCTGGTCAGCACCAGTAACCGTTACAGCCAAGCTCATCATGCAGTCACTGTGGAAGGCAGGAACAGATTGGGACCAGCCTCCACCTGAAGATATAACCAAACTCTGGACAAGCTTCGAGAGAGATCTGCTGGGCTTAAAAGCAATTAGAATCCCACGATGGGTTGGACATCGCACGAACCAACAAATTCAACTTCACGGATTCTGCGACGCCTCTGAGAAAGCATATGCCGCAGTAGTGTATACACGCACGTTTGATGCTTTTGGTAAAATACATACTACATTGCTAACTGCAAAAACCAAAGTAGCACCATTAAAACAGAAGATCACTTTACCACGTTTAGAGCTCTGTGGTGCATTACTCCTTACCCGGCTGCTCCAATCAACCATTGAGATTCTAGCGATAAAGTCACCTCAGATTTGTGCTTGGTGCGATTCTGAGATAGCACTAGCTTGGATCGCTAAAACCCAAACAACTGGCATTTATTTGTCGCGAACCGAGTGAGCGAAATTCAGAGCCTAGCTGACAAAAAAATATGGAGACACATAGCCTCTCCAGAAAATCCCGCCGATATAGCTTCCAGAGGAATAAGTCCGAAGAAAATCGCTTCGCACACGATCTGGTAGAGAGGTCCACTTTGGCTAGGCCAGCCTGCTGAAGCTTGGCCATCAAACAAACTAAATATGGAGACAAGTGAAGAAGAAAAAAAAACAGATCAAGGTCTTCAATACAGTTTTCTCAACAGAGAATATTTTTTCATGCTCATCTTATACCAAACAGTTAAGAATTACTGCTTATTGCCGACGATTCATCATGAACTGTAGAGTTCCACGCTCACACAGAATGTTGCACCATCTGTCACACAACGAGCTGAAGGAATCAGGGAAGTGTATAGTAAGGATGACACAGTTGGAAGCATTCTTTGAGGAAGTCCAATATATCGGAAAGAAAATTCCGCTGAAGAAAACCAGTAGATTACTTTCGTTACGTCCATTTCTAGACGAAGATGGCATTCTACGAGACGGGGGAAGATTGGAAAACTCCGAACTCTCTATGAATGCAAAACATCAGATGCTACTACCACCAAAACATCATATCACCAGTCTCATTGTTGATCATTCTCACCATCAAACGCTACACGGAGGAACGGAACTCACATTAAATTTCTTAAGGGCACGATTCTAGATAATCGATGCCAAAAGAGTAGTACAAGGAAAAATCCACAAATGCATCAAGTGTGTTAGACACCGCCAAGAAAGCACACAGCAAGTAATGGGAAATCTACCAGCTGTTCGCATAACCCCATCACCACCGTTTTCTCACTGCGGAATAGATTATGCCGGCCCATTCATAACCAAGATGTCCAAAGGAAGAGGCACAAAAACAAACAAGGAGCACTTTTCGTCTGTATGGTAACAAAGGCCATTCACTTGGAATTAGTAAGCGATTTAACCACAGACGCATTCCTCGCTGCCTATAGAAGATATGTCGCGCGGCGAGGAAATTGCAAGCAAATATTTAGCGACAATGGAACGAATTTTGTTGGTACTAAAAACAGGCTAGATAAAGACCTGCAACTTGCAATTTCCAGCTCCTCCCAACGAGCAACAGAGATTACAGCCAATGATGGGACAGAGTGGAAATTTATACCCCCAGCCAGCCCACATTTTGGAGGTCTGTGGGAGGCTGGCGTTAAGTCCGTTAAGGCACACCTCAAACGAGTGCTGGGAGACATCTTGCTAACATATGAGGAATTTACCACCGTGCTACATCAAGTGGAGGCTTGCTTGAATTCAAGGCCAATCGGACAAAATTCAAGCGATCCCACAGATCTAGAACCATTAACTGCAGGTCATTTCTTGATCGGAAGGCCTCTGCTAGCACCGCCTGAAGCAGATATTCAGTGTAAAGAAATCCACCAAAGATGGAAGCTTGTTACAAAATTATACCAGGACATTTGGAAGAGATGGTCACAAGAATATCTGGCACTAGTAGAACAAAGAAGCAAATGGAGAACAGACAAAAAGAACCCAGTTCTCGGCGAGTTAGTTCTAGTAAAGGAAG
The DNA here is from genome assembly GCA_963930735.1 of Dioctria linearis. Classification (NCBI taxonomy): domain Eukaryota; kingdom Metazoa; phylum Arthropoda; class Insecta; order Diptera; family Asilidae; genus Dioctria; species Dioctria linearis. The sequence continues at coordinate 184,358,119 of OZ005740.1, forward strand.
ACATCTTGCCCCCACAAAAGTGGCCGTTAGGACGAATCGTACAGCTTCATCCTGGCGAAGATGGAATAGTGCGAGTATTTTCTGTGCAATATAGGAACATTATCAGGAAACGGCCCCTTATCAAACTGTGTCAGTTGCCTATGAATATACATAAATCTGACCATGAAGATGCCGGCCTCAGGACTTTTACAGCACTGACCACTCTCAAGAAATCCACAAAAAGGGGGTTACCTCACATTTCAGCCGAACCTGAGCTATGGTCGCAACCAGAGCACTTTGATACGATTTCCACTAGTGAAGATGGAAAGGGGCCTGAACCGACTACAGCTCGACATAGCAAAAGAATGAAAATCGCACCATGTACCTGGGCCTCAAGACTGTTACATTCCACCTTGCTGATACTTTATTGGTTGACTGTAGCATTCGCACAAGGCTATGAGTTCATACAGCCCAAATCCGGCCTCTACATAGAGAATTTAGGCAGAGCCAAAATAAAACGAGGAAATCTGCGATTGCAGGTGTCACTTCCAATGGTTGACAATTTTGATGACGAGAAAAATATCAACTCCACTTGGGAACAAATACAGGAAATGTGTGACAAGACTGAGAAGCTCACTGAAATCACGCGCTGCTCGCAACTATTCAGGCACTTATCCACAAGGAGGAAGAACTTTTAAGATCAATAGATGAAATCCGATTTACAGAACCAAGGAACAGAAGTAGAAGAGTTCTTCTTGGTAGGATTCTCACCAGTATATTTGGCGTCAATGAGGAGGTTTATGCAAATATTGATGCATTAGAACACAATCAACAAAATCTCTTACTTTCAACAAATCAACAAATGCTGCTCCTCAACGCGAAGGTTAATCAGTGCAATTTTATCATACTAGATAAATTGAAGCATTTTGATGCCAGATTGGCTCAAGCCATTTCTTCAATTAACGAAATGGCTACATGGTACTCAGCAGCAGATCACAATAGGCTTAGCATTGAAGTGATAGCCGCATACCTAAGTGCAGAAGATTACTACGACGAGCTCCAGGAGAAGTATGCTTACTGGTTAAATGCCATACACAATCACGGTTATCTCTTGAATTTCATTTCTTTACACGAAATCCAAACTGTTATTCAAAAGGTAGCCCAGAAAATTGGTTCCTACTTCATTATCTTACCAACACCACAGGAACGACTAGACGTGGTAAATCAAAATGGCACAATAATATTGTATGGATACTTAAATATTGTTGAACCAAACATGTATGTTTTGATACATATAACACCAACTCCACACTTAATCAAAGGCAACGAATTCGCAGTGGCCGACATAAAGTCTTCCACCTTGGCTGTTGATAATACCCATCAAACATATTTCAATCTAGACGAAAGGGAATTGAAGAGTTGCACTAATATAGCCAATCACGTGTTCCTGTGTAGCCCAACCATAGTGCACAGCATCGAAAACAGCCCATCTTGTGTAATTGATGAAATTTATGATCGTTATCCAAAAACCATATGTGAGATGCGTCAGTTCAAGCTGACTGGTACAATTTGGAAGGCCTTGGTGACGAGAAACACTTGGTTATACATGACTAATGAAACCAAGGACGCCTCCATATTCTGCAAGGGAGCTAGAAAGGAATTACTTCTAAATACCACAGGAATTATACACACTGCTGATTACTGTTATCTGAAAACAAGAGAGATAACCTTAAAAACCAAATTGGATCAAACAATAGAGGTCATCTGCAGCCATATAAGGGAAGTTCCCCCACGATTAAACATTTCCAACTTTAATAAATCACCAGCATTGCTGCAACCAGGAGTTTTGATTCAACCAGACTAGCAAATCTTACAATATATGGAGGAGCCCAAGATAGATCCAGCTATCCTACACAACACGCTGATACTCTACTCAACCACATCAATATCATCTGCCTTCATTCTTTCCCTGGTCATCCTCATCTGGAAGTACTGGTTCACCCTCAAAAGGACCTTTCAATTTTGTTATACTGGATGTTCCAAGCGACAAGCAAAACCCAAGGAAGGAAGACAACCATCACCACAAACTTCAATAGAACAGCGATTCAATCGTGTATTGGAATCTGGCGGCCCCAGCATGTTCCTACCTGAACAAAAAAATAATTTCTCAACATGTTGATACATAATTTCTTAATCACGTTCATGTTCACGTTCACTACAATTACCTTCCGATTTCTCAAATGCAAAAGAATTTGTCACTTTGCTTATTTTGTACATTTCCTCCAATCAGGTCAAAATTTAATCAAACGTAAGTTCACTTACTCATGTTCTTGCATCATTCATAAAAATATTTCACAAAAAATATTTCTGCATGCATTGCCCCAATCTGGGTCAATGATTGCAAGGTAAACATGATGAAGTGAACTTACGATAATAGCGAAATTTATCATGTAACCTTAAAAATTGTATTTAAGTTCTTGTATTAGCACAATAAAATCCAGTGTAAGTTTAGAATCAAAAAATCGAAGTTCTTTCTTTTTTTCTAGTTACTTACGCCCGCTTAGCAAGCACTTAAATTAAGTTTGAGTGTATGTTACAATATGAATTTAACTCAAATTTTTAAACAACAAAATCCTACCGACTGCGCCAGTTATAATTAATTAATATTTGACTTCAAAAAAAAAAAAAAAAAAAAAATTAAAAAACTCCGATTTAATTAAAAGAACATTTATTAGATGATGTGAAAGAGTTCGCTAAGTACAAATGACTGACTTTTACCTGAGTCACAATTCTTTTCACAGGTTTGCCTATTTCCCTAATTTTGCAGAAATTATGAGGTCTTGAACTTTATCGCTAGACATTGCGTAAGCACAATTCAAGTGAATATTTTATGTTATTTCATTTACTTCCTGAATAATGAAATTAATAAGAAAGAAATGAAAAATAACTAGAGTACTGATAATTATAATATATGCATGTAATGATTGTTTAGGCTGGACATGTAACTCGCGCGGTCATCTTAGTGAAATTGACTTTCTACCGTGTCGATGTGACATTCGCGATCGAGGTTTTTCAGATCGAAAGTGTTGTGTTTTTCGCAACATATTAAGGAGTAATAATTCAGGTAAGTCAATAATAGTATTTTTTATGTGCTATTTAACACTTACAACATGAATAATTTGAAGGAAATATGCAAATTATATTAAATGATTCATGCTGTAAACGTGATTAAAGAAATGTCAACAACGGCAAACGTTGTTAAATTTTATGCATACTGCGAATTCCTGTAATTTGCATATATCGACATATTTGGATGTTTTGCAAATGTTTGTTATGCAGAAGTGCATAGTGTTGTTGTTGTACTGCCAAGAAATTCATCAATCATTCATTTTCGCGCAGTCTTCAACATGTCTAGCTAAGTAGTTTTTCTTCTGATGAGAAGTATTTCCTTTAGAGAGTTGATTTGAAACTAGGCGTGACATTTTTAATCCAACGATAATGGTATTGAATTTCATAGTTACAATCCCCCTCATTAATCTCCATCAGCATCTTCATCATAATATTCCTGAATTAATAATACATTAACCTTTCTTGCGGGTCTTTTATAAGACGAACTGGAACTGTGTGAAGTAGTTTTTTTATTTTTTCCAACATAAATATGTTTACAGATATAGTATTTAATTTTTCAAATTTAGTTATATCATTTAATTCGGGAGGTAAAATAATTCCGGTCAAATTTAAGATCATGCTCTAATGGCGATAACTTGATACTATATTTGAATTATGCTTGGCGGGGAAAAGTGCGGTAACTATAGCCCATGCAAAGTATGTAAAATCTGAATTATTAATGTTGATGCACGCATGTTTACACTTTACTTTAGGTGGTAAGTCATTATATGAGGACCCTCGAAAAGGTTCATATTTATTAATATTCACAACTGAATTAATAATACTTGATAAAGCCCATCCACTCTCATGCTCTTGAAATTCCGCTAGTTGAACTAGTATACTCTGTTGGATATATTCAAAAGCCCATTGCTTTATATCAGTACTACAATCAATTACGACATTCATTGTACTAAAATATTTAAATTCAAATACATACATCTTTTCGAATAATTTTAAACTCTCCACAGAAAGTAGTGTTAATTTTAAGTGTGTTATACTTCTTTAAAATATTTTGAATTCGCCGTGTAAGTAAATGTTTAGCATCTTTTAAAAATATTTTAGGATCGGTATGAATTAAATTAACTACTACTGCTGTCCTGATTCGCTCTATAAATGCTGATTCTACATCCTCCTACACAACACGAGATTTTCTATTTTTCGTGAGAATTATTACCGCGACCACGATGCAACATGGAGTGGGCCTTTAAAGGCACCTTTTAGTTACAACGTTGGCACTCATCCCTAACACTGAACGCTATCGTTGAATATATAGTCGGAATTTTTTAAGCACATCATCGATTTCCTTTGGACGACCATTTAAATTTCTGAAGGCACTTCTAATTTCATCAACCATATTAACTGCATTGTTTGGAATTGAAGCCATTGTTCAACAAACCTAAATAATACTAATAGGAAATAAAATCATGCACCAATGAGGGGTTGAAATGCTACCGTCTGCCATTCATTATAAAGTATATAGATATGCCAGTTCGGAGTAATCAGTAATGTCGGTTCTTCTCAGAAGGTGTCGTATGTGTCGTAGTTTCCAACTAATCCATGACACTTATTTAGGTTTAAAGACATAATGAAACTGGGAATGACTTGATGTACTGAAAACTGACTAGACAGCGGCGACGCGAATGGATAATTTTACTTATTGCCGAGAAATTTTTCCTAGAAATAGAATCGAAAATGACTAGTTTTTGTTCATTTATTTATTCTTGGATATTTATTCGTGATTTGCGCTGAGATTTGAATGTTTTTAGTAAGTTTTTTGTCACTGACTTTTAAACAAATAATTGATTTGTATTGAAATTTACGTATTTTATTTAAAATCCATAAGTAGTATTTAATCTGTTGTTGTTTTTGTGATATGCTTATTTCTTTAAGAACTTTTTTTGGGTAGGTACTAAGTTTTAGATTTATATGAATATATGTAAGTAAGCATATAATATATACAGTTGAAATTTTTTTAGACAAGTTAATTAAGTTTTTAGTCTTCAAAATTGGCTTTTTTCTTGGTGTTGGTAATTACAAGTGCTCAGATTTTTTTAATTATAATTGTTTGGTGTAGCCGTTATACGGAATGTCAGTGCGTACTTGTTGCTATCAAGGTTCTTTAAATGTATATAAGCCGAGCCCGTTCCGTTCATTTTTTAAAATGCTAGCAGACCGTTTCTGTCATTTCAGTCGACCAAAATATTCTTTCGATAATGTCAAATAAAATCAGTTCACCATCCTTAACTCTACTACTTGAATTTATTCATTTCTGTATATGCCATTGAGAATGCCATGGTGAGTTGTATGGGATGTAAAGGAACCCTCGATTTTGAAACCGTAATTGAGAAAGTAGAAATATCAAAGCCTATCAATTTATTGCTTGCTGCCATTGCGGTTATTATTATATGGTTTAATAATTCTGTAAATATTTTGCAAAAAGTTAAAATAAATAAAGGAATTTTAACTTAGAGGTGTTTTCCGGTTCAAATTCATTTGTCGGTTATTTTAAATATTTGAAAAATTCTTTCAAGTGTTGTCCACATACCTACTTAATGACAAGAATGCTATCAAGAATATTTTGAATTGATAGAGAAGCGAAGCTCTAGTCGTGGTATTACAGAAACACTTCTAGTTGTCTATTCATTTAGTGAATAGTGTTCTGTAGTAGCATAAAGTAATAAAGGCTAAAGAGATGACAAGATTAACTTTGCCTTGCGAACCAATATTTGAAAGCTCAATCTGAAAGTTTGGATGCAATCGTCAAAGCTTTTCTTGCAGAGCTCGCATCTTGTGTATTGAATTTTGAGCCCACTGTACCAGCAGGCATCACATCAGTCAAGGCATGATGTACTGAATGAGTAAATGCAACACTACCAAACCTTACCATGGTAAATATTAATACGCATATGAATGTGTTAATTTTGGAAACTCTTTCGATACAAAATATTATTGCTTCACGCGGAAGGAAAATTTTGCGATGATATACAACTGATATGGGGCAAGTTATCAAATTGCATTTAAATTTTCACAAAATACCAAAATAGATCTAAAATATTTGGTTCTAATTCTTAAGTTGTAATTCTTCAAAAGCTGGCAATTTGATGATTTTTATTCATTTATAAATCCGTGCATCTCCTTTTATAGGGATCAGGAAAAAAGAACGCAGCATTGTAATCGTAATACTACTGCAAATTATATGCAAGCAAATTTCTTAGACGGCGATTGTTTTTTTACAGTTGTATATGGTACAGTGTTTTTACAGCTCGAAATGGGAACATTTTCGAAAATATAAACAACATTTTTACAAATTCATCACTTATTTTTCCCCTTAAGTCGTTGTACTTCATATTGTGATCGTGTGATATTCAAATTGTCGGTACTATGAACGGAGTGAGAGTGACCTAGAAATCAATTTATTATGCTTTTTAGTTTGCTATTTTTGATTGATAATGCTGAAAATTTGAATACAATAAATGTATTTTATAAATCCCCATCGATTTACGTTACAAAAATATTTTAACAAATTTTTTAATTTTATAAATTAATGATTTTTATACCTTGGATAAAGTCTCATATGGTATGCTAAGCTTGTCATTACGTTTGTAACGCATAGAAATAATGCTGGTACAGCCAAATGGATTTGACACCCACGCATATGCATTCATGGTTCGTTACAAGTTACATCATTTTGCATATAATTATTGAGAAAGCAGTCTGCTGAGGACTTTTTGATGTACTGGAAAAGATCTCAGAATATAAAACCCTATGAAATTTTTTATAACGATTTTTACTCTCAGACAAATCGTTCTAGAAATAGATGCGTAAAACTACCTTAGCGATTTGCCTATAGGCTATATGGCATCGAAAGAATTACTCTTAGGCCAATTATACCATTTTCCCGGCTTTTCTAAAATAAAAATTTCGGATTTTCTTACCTTTTTTTACTTTGACCTCTATGTTTACAGAAAAACCTCATTTTTTTATAAAAACTGTAAACTATAGACTTTAATCTTTACTTTGCCCTTTTACAACCTATGTGCTATTTGCAGCCGTTAACAAGTTATTAACTCACAACCTATTTCAGTCATACCGAAACTAACCGATATTTTTTAAAAATGACGTCACCAAGGGAACAAATTATCTTTGAGAATAAGTTTGAGAATAGCTTTGGGATTAAGTGAAAAACTAATAACTCTTTAATGGGTGCAGATAGCACATAGGGTATAATAGGTCAAAGTATAGAGGAAAGTCTACAGTTTACAGTTTTTATTAAAAAAAAAAATGACGTTTTTCTAAAAACATAGGAGTTCAAAGTAAAAAAAAGGTAAGAAAATCCGAAATTTTTATTATAGACCACCATAACTCCTGAGAGGAGGGGGTATGGGGCTGGGTGAGCAGTTGTTGGAAAGGCCATGAAGTTGTGCACATAATGAGCTGTTAACTGTGACAGTACACCTGTACTTTTTAGGGTGTTTTGTGATGAACTAGCTTTTTTTTCTTCTTAATCATCGTGTAGCTCCGAAACGGTTGATATGGCCCCCCTGCCTTACAACTTATTGTATCACCTCCTGCTCTACTGATCACCATGGAGGAAACACCTTCTTTATGTCTTGAAGAGCAATCTTCCAGCCAATAGAAAACCTTTTAAATGTTTTTCTCAAAATTATTTCCGCTAGTCCAAATATGAAATCTATGAAAGAAGTCATAAAGAACGCGTGCATTGAGAACGCACGATAAACCAGCGAGTGGTGTGCAGAAGATGATATTTGTTGTAAAAATCATGCAAAATACTCGATTATTTTATTGATATTTTAATTAAAAAGCACTGCATATGGGAAACCCAGAAATTCTTTAAACCGGAAAACAAAACAATCAACAATTTGAAAATAATAAAAGCATATAATTTGATCTGATATTTGGGTTATTACGCAAAAGGACATTTTATCCTTTTAACCCATTTTCGATTAGAATATGATAAAAATGTTTCCAAGTGTGTATAAGGAATGTAAATTCAAAATTTCATGTTTCATTTCTGGACGATATTTATCATGAAGTTTTTCAATATATAACAAGTAAAAAAACTAGAATTATTCTACGACCAATTCTTATGATACCCAGATGAATACCCGTATAAAATTTCGTATGAGTGCAAGTTTGATTTTTGAAATGGTTTTTCGCATATATTTCTAGAACGGTTCGTCGGACAGAAAAAATGATTATCAGCAATTTTATAGGATTTCGTATTCTGAAAAAGTTTTTAGTACAATAAAAATGTCGAGGACTGATCGTTCTCACAGTATATGTAAAAAACTTAAATGTTTATATGGCAACACCAAGAAGGGGTTGCCCGATTGAGTCCATTTTCGAAATTTTTTTGCTGTTATTATGAAAACACCATGTGCCAAATTTCAGCTCTCTATATCGATGCGTTCAAAAATCAAACTTGCATAGCTCGGTGATCATACGAAATTTTATACGGGCATTCATCTGGGTATCATAAGAATTGGTCGTGGAAGACGGATATTCAAAAATCTAAATAATTAATAATACATATGCGTGGGTGTCCAATCCATTTGGCTCTACCAGCATTATTTCTATGCGTTACAAATGGAATGACCTATAAAATACATTGCAATGAATTGCATGCATATACCTACCCATCATTCTTTTTATTAAAATTAAATGTCCCAATTTACAAGCCGATAGCTTGGTTTAAAATTGCTGCCGTTGCTACGGTAATGTATTACACCTCCACCGAGCATATACAATACCGGCAACACAATTTCGTCATCACCAGACTTATGTGCCTAATCAGCTTAGCGATACATTGCGTTGCTCCCGTGCTCGGTAGGTCAACATAGCAATGACCGGCATGTAAATAATGAGTAAACGATTTCCCCTACACTGTCAGGCATATAGTAAGAACCAATGACGTACGCCCCTTGTATTGTGCTTTCGATAAACAATGATCGGCACATAGGTGCACGGTGCCTCCGCTTTTTTTTTCTTTTCTTCCTCTCAACTTTTAACTAAGATGATCGTTGATTGGCATTCACCATTTTTCGTTGAATTTTATTAAATATTTCCCCACTAAGGAAAATTCTTATGTATCGATTGAATGGTCAATAAAAATCCGGTCAGAGGGCATTAATGGACCCGGTGTGCTTTTGATAGGAGATAGAGAACAAGAGAGTCCCCCGACCACCGGTAAGGCCTCTTGTTCGAAGTAATAAGATACAGCAACATTGCATTGTAAAGGCTCAAAAGAAGCCAAGTGTCAATAAATAAAAGTATAACAGTGTTAAAGGAACTTAAAACCATAAATGATTTTTTTAAGCACTCCCAAGTCCTTTGTTGCTAGCGGCAACTAATACCCGCACAACATAAAAAACTGGTGGCAGCGGTCGAGGATCATTATTCAAAATAAAAAGTAAGAAAGTAAGATCCAGCTACCCAACATACAAATTAAGGTAGCCTAAGCCAAGCGCTCAGAGGATACCCAACGTTGTCTAAGACAACCCAATCTCAAGACAGGCTCTAGAGATTGTGAAATAAATTGAGTAAAACGAACTCAGAAGGCATCATAAAGAAATCATCAGGAAGACATCAAAACTATGGACCCCAGAGAAGAAAAAGCCAAGGAACTTCAGAAAAAAGTAGAAGAATTCACCAGAACCGCAGAATCCGATGAAGAGACGATGGACTTTGAAGAATACAGGAAATTAAGCGAAAGGTTACAACGACTAAACACCTTACGTAGGAAGTAAGTCAAGTCAGACCCATAATTATTATTTAATTATTTAAGTTATTGATAATTTTCATATACATATGTTCATAGGAAATTTTTATTATAAAAATATATCGAATGTTAGTGAATTAGTGTAAATTTCTTTTTTGCTTTTGATCAATTGTCTCACAACTTAATGAAATCGTCACAATTCTTTTGTTACAATTTTGTCTTGTAACTTACAGAAAACGTTACAAATTCCTTTTCTCGTTGTCGTTTTTTTTTCTCTCTCGTTTGGTGCTGATTGTGAAGTTTCTTATTCAAAAAACTGATTGCGAAGTTCCAAATAATTCTGATCCATCATCAAAAAACTTTTTTTGAAATTATTATAACAGCTGGAACGTAAGCTGAATATTTTTGTTGTTTACGCAATTATTAACCGTTCAAAATTGTGAGAACAAGGGCCAAGGAATATCTAGCCCGTGCTGCCGATAGCCGCAGACACGTTTCATCTCACTTGGGTCGAGCAATACGATACGTAATACAACCAAAAATTACGACAATGCCTGGAAACAATTCCAGTTCCGAAAACTCTTCTTCAAAGTCATCTGACCTTAAATTATCTCTCACAGATGCTCGAAACTTAATTCCAGAATTCGATGGGAATCCCGAGGACTTGCATAAATTTATTTCTTGTAGCGACCTTCTTTTTTCTCAAAGCAAAAATGACGCAGATCGCAGCATGTTCCTTAATATTTTAAAAACTCGCTTAACTGGTCCCGTTTACGATATTTTTAAATATCGTTCAATTACCACTTGGGAATAATTAAAAGACGAAGAAACTTCCCACTTCCAAGACCACAGATCCCGTATAGTTATTCAAGGGGAACTCTTCCGATTAAAGCAAGGCCTTCGCGAGAATGTGCAAGATTTTGCCGGAAGAATATCCAAACATTTGGCTGATCTGAATAGCGTCACGATGATTGAGGAAACTGAGACTTCTTCGTAAAAATACTTAATAAACGAAAACGAGAAAATGCTATTCGAGTGTTCGAGGATGGTCTCAGAAGGCTGAAGGTAATAATTAAAGCTCGTTCCGAAATCTTGTTGAGAAAATTAATCAGTTTCGCGACCGAACATGCTCAACGCATGGAAGAAGCACACCAAAGTGTTCCTCGTCCTACTCTTAATGCCTTACATTGCGAATTTTGTGGATAAAAAGGTCACAACAAAGAAAACTGTTTTTAACATCAAAAGAGAGGTAAACAGAATCTTCTGTGGTTATTGCCACAAACCAAATCACCACGCTAATGAATGTAGGAAAACAATCGCAGACGAGCGACATTTCCGTCCACAGCATCCAAACGCCAACGCTGTAAGGACATCACAGCTCAGACCACCACAATCTGATCAGCCTCGTCCATTTAGGCAAGTGCGATGGTCCACTCCGAACACAAACTATCATGACTCTGAACTTCAGGGAAACGATTACGATCGGGAAGAGCTGGATGGCGACGCCTCTCGCGAAATGGTTGCTCAAGCCATCATACATCAGCATCAAAACTAAAATTCACACAGACTTACACAATCCGAGTACCCCTGAGTACTCATAAAAACACTCTGTTTGTTGAATTCCCGTTAAGCCTTTCCAAATTTAAAATTACTAAGTTCATTGTCGATACTGGAGCTGAAAAAATTTACACAATGCAGAAGCCACTATTGACTCAGCCATGGTGTATGAGAATCAAAAATGCACTATCACTACTCTTTCTGGAGACTATATTTTCTCTTAGGCGTGTCGTATGGATATCTTGACTTCATGACATATGAATCCACAAGAAACCGCCCTTTCCATATAATTTCCGATAGAAGCAAACTACCCTATGAAGGCTTACTAGGAACCGACTTTCTAACCAAATTCCATTGCATTCTTAACTGTTGAAAGGGATACTTGGAGCTAGAAATACCCAAGCCATTTATTTCAAACGTAGTTATGAACTCTAACTTAAATTATATAAAGGAAGATATTAAAAAAACGCTAAGAAAGAATACATTATCAGGAAAAGGAGAGTGTGTGTTGAGTCCACATATAATACTTTATGCACTCTCCAGCTCCTATTTCCAATAATCAATCCTCCTGTGTAGATACTTCTAGAATAGAAAAAAGAGAACACAAAGTATCAAGTATAAAATTTATTAACAGAATACTTATCTGAAAACTGACGAATTATTTACATTATCTTCCACGAAAACCAAGTACAATAATACAAACTGCACATCCACATCAAATGAACCTTATCAGGTTACCTCTTTAATCTGAAAATAATCGAAAGGAAATCATTTAACAATAAATCACAAACTTACCAAATCATATGTACCTCCGTATATTGACATTTTTTTTCATGTCATCAAATGACATTTCTCCAGTCAGCCGATTTCGCCTTCGCCTCAGTCAGAATACAAGCAATTTCAATAAACGTCGCTAGGGCAACACCGAGAGGCGAGAGCTCATAACTGGATGCGGCGGCTATAAAAGGCCGACGAGTTGCAAAAGATGGCACCATTCTTTTCTCAGAGTTCATCAGAGTTTAATCTGAAATATATTCCTATCCTCCATACAGAAGTATAATTCTGGTCAGAGTTTAATCTGATATATATTCCTATCCTTAATACAGAAGTATAATTCTGTTCAGAGTTTAATCTGAAATTTCCATATTTATAACAGAAGTATAATTCTGTTCAGAGTTTAATCTGAAAACTTGGTCTCATTCTGTTTTGCACCACACGTTGCAGCACACGTTGCAGCACGCTGCTGCACCCCCTTTGCTGCTTATTCAGCTTTTCTGTCTGAGAGGGCTGCTACCATAAAATTGATTCATAGAAAATTCTTATGTGCGTCATTTTACTGCCCTAGCGCCCACACGTATTAGCAGCATTATTATTTTTATTCTAGTAGTTAATAAGGTAAAAGAAACTAATTCCGGTCTTCTTCTTCTTTTCAGAATTAAAGAGACGGACCACGTTTTTTGGACCATTTTTTTCTTTTTATTATTGAATTTTTATATCCACTGAATTGTCAATTTGAATTTCTAGTTTTAAGCTCTTTTGAATTTGTGATATTAGGTTTAGTATATGAATTTATAAAAATAAAATTTTATATTTGAAGTTGAAAAAACGCTGAGTTATCTATTCAAAAACCGGCACTCCCTCCCACGTCCGAGACTAGCTCTCACATTGGTCCTTCAAAGCCGGATAATTCAGTCAGTCAAATATAAAATTAGAATATATTGCTTAATATCACATAATTTAAGCTTCGCCATTCAAAATGCCTACAGATGACGAATGCAGTATATCTGACGCCGGGGACAATACCATTAGCTCAGTATTAGAGTTGGTTGAGTCTCAAAAAGAGGTCAAAGATTTAATAGAAGACCTCTTTAAAAGACATCAAAGAGAAGGCAAGAAAAAGACTGTCAAATCGACAGAAAAACGTTTACAAACGTTCACCGAATATTGGAAAGAATTCCAAACGCGGCATAGGGTAATTCAAAAGAGAGCGACAAAGGAAGATCGCAAATTAGAATATTTCACGAAAGAGACAAGTACAGGAGTATTATATCAAAAATCAGCAAGCATGGAAGAGGATATACTAACTAACTAACTAACACCAAAGCCTGTCAACAATCCTCCTCAGACTCAGACATCACATGCTAGCACAAATTCATGTAATAATGAAATACTCCCCAGAATTAAACTTCCCACCTTCAATGGAGAATACTCTACGTGGATTTCATTCCACGATTTATTTAATTCAGTTATTCATAACAACAATAATTTAAGAGACGTTGACAAACTATATTTCCTGAAAACTAATCTAATAGGAGAAGCTGAAAAGCTGCTCAGGCATTATGAAATATGCGACGTAAATTATAAACCAGCTTGGCAACTCCTAAAGGAGCGCTACTCAAATAAGCGAATTCTAGTCAACGTAAAACTAAAAAAAATTATTGTCTCCCCAACCACTAATCATGATACCGCCGAAAGTATTAAAAGACTACTAGACAACATAACAGAAGCACTATTAGCATTACAGAATCTAGATGTAGAAACAAACAATTGGGAACCAATTATTATATACTTCACTGTACAGAAATTACACCCAGATACGCATCAATTATGGGAACAGAGCTTACATAGTAGCACTGAGTTACCAGAATTAAACACACTAAAAAAATTCCTAGAGTCTCGCTTTCGAACTCTGGAAATGATAGGAAATAAAAATTCAGTGTCGAACACGATACAGAGAAAACCATTCTCACCAAAACCAACTTATCGATTCTTGAATAGAAGCAAAAGTTCAACACCAGTTCACCCAACTACAAAAAGGTCCTCTTGCAGCCATTGCAGGGGTGACCATATCATATTTCATTGTCCAACCTTTAGAAATATGAACACCCGATAACGACATGAAGTTGTCACAAATAAGCATTTATGCAAAAATTGCTTCTCTCCCAACCACAGTAGTTACGCTATGTTCATTCTGGCTCACTTTTTCCGTACAAAAAGTGCAAGGTAGATTCCCAAACTTTTTTGGGAGTTCTGGATCACTTAGGGTTCTGGGGAGGGGGGAGGGGGGGGGGGGGGCTGAGGTCGCTTTTGTACTGAAAATTTGACATCATCTTGAAGTTTTCTTTTAGGAGGATACTTATGACAACAACAACAATCAATGTAGGTAGGTATGTTGACCTGGATATGTCCGTCTTCAGACCGATAATCAAATCCCGAATAATGTAAAAAAAATCGCAGGCGAGTAAAGTAAAGGAATTGAGCGATATTTACACACACACTCACACACATACACACCCCACCCACACATACACACACACACACACTACGTCATACTAAAAGATTTTCTACCAGGCGATATTCAGTACCGTGTTATTAGATTAACAATAACAACAACTAACGTAGGTACATATGATGACTTAAATATGAAATAGCCTAATTTTTGATCTTCAGGTGTAATGCTTCTAATTTTATTCATTGTATGAACAATTCGTACAGCTGAATAATGTAAACAAAATTGCAGTCGAATAATGTAAACAAAATTCTCACAGAGCCGAGTAAAGTAAACAAATGCGACATTAGCCGGTACTACCAGCATGCCTTGCTCTTGCTGTTTTCTTTTATTAGCGGAGAAGTTGTAGATATTAGCATGCGCCTAGGCTTTTACAGCATTCGAGTGCAGACACCATTTCTTGAGCAAGGTCCCGTGGTGGCATTAGTCGGTACTACATATGTTGTTCATCTCGGACTTGGAGATACGACATCACTTTGGGGATATGAGATCACTTTTAGCACTCTCCAGCATAGAAAACTAGCATAGGTTTTCGATTTTGTTTCTGGAGCTCGCTTATTTTTCATCTCGGAGAACGTAGCTCTAAATATCTGTGAAGGGGTGGGAGGCTTTATTGGCAGAGGTTGCTGGTTAAGTTTGATCTGGTCTTGGAGGCTACAATTATACCTTGAAGTGCCCTTTCCTGTATCTGGGTACTGGAGGTTGGCTGAGAGCTTTAGTGGCAATATTTGATACTATGACTAGGATTGCCTGAGGTGTGTTGTACTGGGCTACGTTACCTGTACCAAGGCTTGGGTATAATGTGTGCGGCTTATGTTTGTATTAAGTAATAATGTGAAATAACCTAAGCGAATTTATTTCGGGCCTATATACTAGTCAGCTTGAGTTTGGTGTTAGTTGTTTACTTTAGTATGAGTGCCTGTGGTATGTTTGGCTGGGCTACTAAATTAGTGTAATTAGTATTAGTAATAATTCAAGATAACTCCAGAATATTTTTGTTCATACAAATAGATTCTAGAAGGTGTCAGTGCGGGTCTTAGTTCTAGGGGGTGGACAAAATTTTTATCAAAAATCATCCACGGGCTATGGTTTTCGAGATGTTAGCGATCTTACCTTTTCAGTTATAATTAATATTAGTAATAATTCAAGTTAACCTAAGCATATTTTTTTTGTTCATGCCAATAGTATTAGTACTAGGGGCTTCTCAGGTATAATTAATATTAGTAGCTGAAAAAAGCAACAACAACTATAACCTAAGTTGTGGATTAAAGATTTGATAATATTTATCTGTATGTGTCTTTTATAAACAAGATTGCACCATGTAATCACATATCTAAAAATAGATCAGGCGAAGCTGGTTGGGTTGAATGTAGGTAGATATGTACATTTAGATAAGTAATGGAAATTAGTAAATGCCTAATTTTGCTCTTCAGGTGTAATGCTTGTAATTTGATTCCTTGCATAAACAAATTCGCACAGTCCAGTATAGTAAACAAATTCAAATAATGTAAACAAATTCGCACAGCAGCCGAGTAAAGTAAACAAATTGAGCGATTTATGTAAGATTCCCAATTTCTTTAGCAGAAAACAACAACAACTGATATTAAACTGTGGGATATGATGTCTTAGATGAGTAGTGGAACTTATAATTGAGCAATTTCTTTGCCGAAAAAAGCAACAACAACAACTATAACGTAAGTTGTGGATTAAAAATCTTTTATAAACAAGAGTGATCATGCTATGATATTTGATATCTAAAAATAGATCACGGCTACTTGGGATGTTAAGAAACATAAAGTAATGGAAATTAAAGCCTTATCAGAAAATTTTCGATGTAGGGATGTGTGTATTGCAAAGTCTTAGGTTTTATGAAAAAATGTTTTTTTATTGTCAATAAAATTTCTTTTTGGGTGGGTTAAATGTAAAGCTTTGATGAGCTATGATATCAATGTGGGATGATTCTAATATAGTATGATATGTTGACTTAGATGAGTAGTGAAAATTGTATGGGTACAGTATGAGACCTTTCATCAAATTTTTGGTGATAAGGGGTAATGGCATGATCTTGTTAGCCTAGCCTAAAAGGGCG
The DNA here is from genome assembly GCA_963930735.1 of Dioctria linearis. Taxonomy (NCBI): domain Eukaryota; kingdom Metazoa; phylum Arthropoda; class Insecta; order Diptera; family Asilidae; genus Dioctria; species Dioctria linearis. The sequence continues at coordinate 184,374,940 of OZ005740.1, forward strand.
TTTTGCAGCCACATCTGAAAAAATTACATATTATGAATAAGAAAGCTTCATGATATATATCAAAAGTGACACCAATGCATTACATAAGGATAGTAGGTTCACTTAATATGGAAACAACAAATTTGATTGAAAGCGACATCCGATGTGGGCAATAATCATTCTTGCTTCAATTCTCACTCTTAATCGACGTGTGCCGGAGAAAATATATTAAGTATAGTCTAAAATATGCATTGTAAATATAAATTATATTATATTTGTAGTGCCATTTATTGAAATAATTTGTTTTAATTATATTATAGCTTAAGTCTAAAGTATATTTTCTTTAGTTCAGGAAAGCCAAGATTTCAAAGATATAGACTGATCCTTATAATGAATATGCCTTCAGACCAACATGGCTTTAGAAGGTTCCTTGTGCACCATTTTCACAAATAGCATCTCTCCGTCTTTACTATTTGCGATCTTTGTTGGAATATCCTGATTTTTCGAGCTGTTTGTAGGGGGCAGTCGACTCGTTTCTGGATGAAAAACTTTCTTCTTTATTTCTAGAAAGCATCGATTTCATAGATGTAGACTGAGCCTTATATGAATATTCGTCACGACTTTCGTACGTAGGCTTTAGAAGGTTTGTAGTATCCTTAGAACTCATGTTGAAATTATTTCGTAATTAGCTTTCCAACAGCGGTCTCTTTGGGTACAGAGCAAAACATCAACTGAAGAACAAGTTATGAAACTATTATTTATTGTATTTGACACGTGGTCTTGGAAGCAGCAATTTGTCCTTGACCTCTGACGTCATCTTTACCTTTGAAACCGCAAGTGTCTGCTAGTGGGTAACCTACTGAAACCAGCAGTGTCGATTCTCAGAGGCTACAATTTGACCAGTGTTGTCACACGAAATCTGTCTAGAGGAACATGTTAGCCTAGCCTGAAAGTGGTTTGAGCAGCCACATCTGAAAAAATTACATATTATCATTAGCTTGAGAGTGGGTTAATTAAAAGCATTAAAGAGCTTTCATATTAATGTAGGATATGCCCACTTAGATGAGTATTATAAATTAGCAAAATTTTCGGTGACCAGGTGTAATGAGCTTGAAATATAATATAACTTCTTGCGTAAACAAATACATTCGAATAAAATAAACAAATTGATTTATGTTTTTTTTTGTGTGCCTAGAGCTGGTGAGCATAGGAAGGTAGCAGAGTTATTTACCCTGATATCATAGTTCACATGAAGCTGATAAGAATATGATAATTTTATATTCATACTATTAGATTGGGCACATATTTTCTAACCATTACGTTGAGCGTGGATTTAATTAAAAGTTTTGATGAAAGAAGGTGGTGTTATGATATTAATGCAGTATGATATGTTTTCTTAGATGAGTAGTGGAAATTATCAGCAATATCGCTTCATATTTATCTCTCTAAAGCATCATCCGAATGGTGTTGTATGAAGGAAGAAAAAAATTGATAATTCTTCAAGCCCATAGTGAAGACCGTGGCGGAGGTTGAGAGTGGGTACTGTAAGTTGTGTAAATGTATATTAGTTGTGTGTTGTGTATATAATAATCTAGTAGGATATGAAAGCTTTAGTGAAGAGCGTGGAAGAGGATAGTGATATTTGTTTACCTTTAAATCTTAAGGTTTAAACTTTTTAGCCTCCAAGCTGGAATTTTTTTCTTTAAGTTGGCTCGGTGGCTAGATAAGAACTTGTTAACTTCATCTTTATAATATAATGTTGTGATAGGCATAGGAAGATAGGAGAGTTTTTTATAAATCAAGCAGTTACGCTGTTATGAGATTTGATTGACCTCTATATCTTTAAAAATTGTTCATATGAAGCTGATAAGAATAAGATAATTTTATCTTCATACTATTGGGGTAGGCACATTGTTTTCTTACCATTAAGTTGAGGGTGGGTTAATTTAAAAACTTTGATGAAAGAGGCTGTGTTATGATACTAATGTAGTATTATATGCTTACTGAGGTGAGTTAAAAGTTTTGATGGGTGAATGGGTGGTATTTGGTATTTAGCTCCTCTAAAGTGTCATCCGAAATTGTGTTGAATGAGTATCAGGAAGGAAGAAAAAAGTTGATAATTCTTCAAGTTCAATAGTTAATACCATGATGTTGAGAGTGGGTATATGGAAGTGATATAATTCTAAATCTTACCATGAAATCATAAGGTTAGGAATGGAATAAATTAAAGGTTCTGTATAAAAGAAGATGGTGTTATTATATTAATATAGTATAATATGTTGTCTTAGATGAGTACTAGAGAGCGGTGAGTGATACGTGCGGAGTATGTTGTAGGTGAGCATTAGAAGTTCAAAATGTAATATTCCCAATTCGTTTACTGAAACAACAACAACAGCAACTGTAAATAACATGTGAATATGTAGTATGTGTGAAGCACTGAGGCAAATTAATCTAATGTTGTATAGTATAAAATAAAAGCTTTCATGGGTGATATGGGGATAGAACTGATGTATGTTATGCACCATATTGGTAGAATTTGATTGAAGTAAAATAGTTTCACGGCTTAAATATATTTAAAATTAAAAAAAAATGTTGAATCGATGTCAGGAACATATTAATCACGATTATTGCACCATGTTATGGAATCCGATATCTAAAAATAGGTCACATGAAGTTTATTGGGATGGTATGAAACCATGGATGATATGGTATGAAACCATGGATGATATGGGTTTTCCACCGGGTCATGATCGTAATCTGCTTGTACAATATCGTACTGATCAAGGTATTCCCAACTAGGGTTTATTTGTTGGTATGGTATTTCAAATTCGTTGTCACTTGAATTTAGCATTAAAATTTTTATTGATTTATTGATTGGTTTAGACATAGTGTTCCTTATGAAAATTCCACGGTGAATTTTTTCTCTTTCGACGAATAATTCCTCTGTTTCTCTGGTAGGTAAATCTACTACAACTTCAGATCGTGGAGGTAGTTTAATTTTATTAGTCCCGTTATCTATTTAAGGTATAGAGTCTGAACCCTTCTTTTCTACCACTTTGCTTTTCATAGAATCTTGCTTATTTGATTCACGACTTGCGTTCTCAGTTGTCACCTTTTGCAGATCCACACAGGCAGTAGAATTCGCTTGGCTTAGCATGAATGAGTTCTGACATACCGGATCATTCAAGGGACTAGGTGTTTCACTTTTTTGTTTTGATAATAAAATTAAATAACAGTACACTTGGAAGATTGCTGAGAGGTAGTTACATTTTTTTTCTATAACACAACATGTGCTTTTTTTTTGTTACTTAAGTTTCATGACACTTTCCTTGTACTTCGACATTTGCCTTTATACTAGGTTTTTCTACATCTTCTTTATTATAAAATGTCTCATTCTCACACTGTGAGAGCTAGTCTCGGACGTGGGAGAGTGCCGGTTTTTGAATAGATAACTCAGCGTTTTTTCAACTTCAAATATAAAATTTTATTTTTATAAATTCATATACTAAGCCTAATATCACAAATTCAAAAGAGCTTAAAACTAGAAATTCAAATTAACAATTCAGTGGATATAAAAAATTAATAATAAAAAGAAAAAAATGGTCCAAAAACGTGGTCCGTCTCAATTCTGAAAAGAAAAAGAAAAAGAAGACCGGAATTAGCTTCTGTTACCTTATGAACTACTAGAATAAAAATAATAATGCTGCGAATACGTGTGGGCGCTAGGGCTGTAAAATGACGCACATAAGAATTTTCTATAAATCAATTTGATGGTAGCGACCCTTTCAGACAGAAAAGCTGAATAAGCAGCAAAGGGGGTGCAGCAGCGTGCTGCAACGTGTGCTGCAACGTGTGGTGCAAAACAGAATGAGACCAAGTTTTCAGATTAAACTCTGAACAGAATTATACTTCTGTAATAAATATGGAAATTTCAGATTAAACTCTGAACAGAATTATACTTCTGTATTAAGGACAGGAATATATTTCAGATTAAACTCTGACCAGAATTATACTTCTGTCCTTCTTGGTGTTGCCATATAAAATTTTTGGTTTTTTACGTATACTTTGAAAACGATAAGTCCAAGACATTTTTATTGTACTAAAAACCTCTGAAGAATACGAAATCCTATAAAATTGATTATAATCATTTTTTCTGTGCGATAAACCGTTCTGGAAATATATGCGAAAAACAACTTCAAAATCAAACTTTAATAGATCGGTGACCTTACGAAATTTAATACGGGCATTGATCTAGGGTATCATAAGAATTGGTCTTAGACCAATTCTAGCTTTTTTACTTGTTAGATATATGATTACATTGTGCAATCTTGTTTATAAAAGACACCTACAGATAAATATTATCAAAGCTTTAATCCACAGCTTAGGTTATAGTTGTTGTTTCTTTTTTTCAGCTATTAATATTAATTATATCTGAGAAGCCTCTAGTACTAATACTATTGGCAGGAACAAAAAAAATATCCTAGGGTTAACTTGAATTATTACTAATATTAATTATAACTGAAAAGGTAAGATCGCTAATATCTCGAAAACCATAGCCCGTGGATGATTTTTGATAAAAATTTTGTCCACCCCCTAGAACTAAGACCCGCACTGACACCTTCTAGAATCTATTGGTATGAACAAAAATATTCTGGGGTTATCTTGAATTATTACTAATACTAATTACACTAATTTAATAGCCCAGCCAAACATACCACAGGCACTCATACTAAAGTAAACAACTAACACCAAACTCAAGCTGACTAGTATATAGGGCGGAAATAAATTCGCTTGGGTTATTTCATATTACTACTTAATACAAACATAAGTCGCACACATTCTACCCAAGCCTTGGTACAGGTAACGTAGCCCAGTACAACACACCCCAGGCAATCCTAGTCATAGTATCAAATATTGCCACTAAAGCTCTCAGCCAACCTCCAGCACCCAGATACAGGAAAGGGCACTTCAAGGTACAATTGTAGCTTCCAAGACCAGATCAAACTTAACCAGCAACCTCTACCAATAAAGCTTCCCACCCCTTCACAGATATTTAGAGCTACGATCTCCGAGAAGAAAAATAAGCGAGCTCCAGAAACAAAATCGAAAACCTATGCTATTTTTCTATGCTGGGGAGTGCTAAAAGTGATCTCATATCCCCAAAGTGATGTCGTATCCCCAAGTCCGAGATGAACAACATATGTAGTACCGACTAATGCCACCAGGGGATCTCGCTCAAGAAATGATGATGATGATCCTGTAAAAGCCTAGACGCATGCTAATATCTACAACTTCTCCGCTAATAAAAGAAAACAGCAAAAGCAAGGCATGCTGGTAGTACCGGCTAATGTCGCATTTGTTTACTTTCCTCGGCTCTGTGAGAATTTTGTTTACATTATTCGACTGCGATTTTGTTTACGTTATTCAGCTGTACGAATTGTTTATGCAATGAATTACATTAGAAGCAATACTCCTGAAGATCAAAAATTAGGCTATTTTATATTTAAGTCATCATATCTACCTGCGTTAGTTGTTGTTATTGTTAATTTAATAACACGGTACTGAATATCGCCTGGTAGAAAATCTTTTAGTATGACGTAGAGTGGGTGTGTGTGTATGTGTGGGTGGTGTGTGTGCGTGTGTGTGTGTATGTGTAAATATCGCTCAATTTGTTTACTTTACTCGGCTGCGATTTTGTTTACATTATTCGGGATTTGATTATCGGTCTGAAGACGGACATATCCAAGTCAACGTACCTACCTACATTGGTTGTTGTTGTTGGCATAAATATCCTCCTAAAAGAAAACTTCAAGATGATGTCAAATTTTCAGTACAAAAGCGACCTCAGCCTCCCTCCCCTCCCCCTCACCAGAACCCTCAGTGATCCAGAACTCCCAAAAAAGTTTGGGAATCTACCTTGCACTTTTTGTACGGAAAAAGTGAGCCAGAATGAACATAGCGTAACTACTAACCACCTAACCTTAAATTGTACAAGCAATAAAAGGTGTTACCACTGTAACAAAGGTCATAACACATTGCTCCACTATGAGCGAAACGATTTGGTGACAGAATCACCTAATCAATCCACCCAAATTTCCAGTATGGAAACTGAACTAAGCACACCCTTAGCTTGTAGAAATGACGAACAACAAGTTCAAAATTTTCTAACCGCCAATATGAGAAGAGCTCTCCTCTCTACAGCTCTGATAAATGTCACCTCACCATCCGGAATCACAATGACATATCGAGCATTAATAGACTCTGGATCTCAAGTGTCTATTATGACCGAAAAGGCCTGTAAAGTCTTACAGCTTAAAGGATCTCCAACCACCCAAGTATTAATTGGACTTGGTTCAACTCCCACAAATACAGCTGTACAGCAAACCACGGTCACAATTAATTCTCTACAAAACAATTTTAAAATAGCGAGCAACATGCTCATAATCAGAAAAATCACCGATCTGTTTCCAACACAGACAGTCGAAGGGTCAAATTGGTAACACATAAACAATCTCCCGCTTGCAGATCATACGTTCTCAGTTCCAGGAGAAATCGATGTTCTTTTCGGAGCTAATATTTATACCGCCATCATTAAAAATGGAATTAGAAGAAGATCTAGCAATACACCTACAGCCCAAAACACCGAACTGGGGTGGATTCTGGTCGGAGGAGTACCAGAAATAAAGAGCACGACGACGACTGTGCTATCCGCCTATACTACGACAAACCCCAAGTTGGATAAGAAACTAAAGAGAGTTTGGGAATACTCCACCACGCCAATCTGTTCACCAAAACATCAATTCCATACAAGAAAACGACTACCCCCCAGAAAATATGAATATGTGTCCACCAAGAATTATAATACACTGCGCCACAGTTCTCAGAGAAAAATCTGGAGAAATACACCCAGTGAAGCAAGGAAGCACTACACTTTAACAACTCTTTCCACCATCAACACAAAATGGAAAAATGAAATGAATGTCGCCATCTCGTTCAGTGTGAGCAACTTTACAATATAATAAAATGAAAACTGAACTAGATCACAGAGAAACTAAACCTCTCACCAATAGTTGGCATCACTATCATCCAAAGACTATCTCTCATATTGCATCAATAATGCAAGAGAATAATATTTCCCCAGTAATATGAACTGGAGCAAAATATGTCAGAGCTCTTTCCTCCTCATCCAATAATAGAAATGAATTATATATTTTCACCCGTCCTATCTCAAAAATTTGCCCTCTCCCTCTCACCAACACCTCCTGACAATCATCAATTATCCCCACCAAAGTCTATGGCAGTACTAAGTTCCAAAACACCCGTTATATTTGAATATATTCGAATCCACAACCCGCCAAAAGTCACTTCAGTTTTGAACAGTGACAAGTGCGCGCCAAATGGTTTTTATTCAAATTCGTTTTCCTTCAGTTTTCAGTTACTTTGTTATTTTTTGATTATGTCTGCAATGGATGAACACTTAGAAATTTTCAACTCTTAATCTCTAGATTCTGTGGACGCACATCTTTCAATTACACCTCCAGAGCTCCTGGCTCCCCGTAAGCCAGTCAGGCCTGACAGCTCGTTGCCAGCTACACCAAAAAAAGGACACAGGCTCCAATCGGCAGTCGTAAGACCACCACCTCACGACTAACTGCATGTAAAGGAAGTATCCAGGCCATTTGATGCTCGGACTGTGGCACCAAATATAAAAAAACTAAAACAGGAGACCAAGGCCAATGACTGCTTCAAATTCACGTCTAGAACGAAGGAACATTGTCCCGGAATTCGTATTCCAACACAGCCACGACTACCCATCGCTGCTTTGCCCACCCAAGAAACATTTTTTTATATAGTAGTAACCGTAAGGTTTCCATTACCAAATTATATAACTTGAGTTATATCGACTGGTACTCGAAACGTCTTTGTAACCACTATAAACCCCTTATAGAGCTTAAATGGAGGATTATATAAAGGTTACCGTGACTTGATTTAGGTAACGTTATATAACTAAAAGTTTTATAAAATGAGTAACCAAAATATTCTGGTTACCTTAATATAACTTCTTATATAACCCTTATATAACCCAAGGTGCTCTCGAATAATTTATTTTGGTCATAGCAGTGGTTGCGGTAATGTTTCGGTTACCTTTATAAACTTTGTTTATAATGGTGCTGGTAACGTTTCAACAACGCTCGGAATTCTCAGACTGATTACTTTCAGTGATAGAAATGTTAGGGAAATTATTTTTCGTTACCTTTAAAAACAATAATATGCAAATATTTACGAAACCTCTCTTGACATAGAATTTCGATTTTTTTTTGTATTGTATTTTTATAAAGTAAGGGTTTAATATTTTTACATTTTAGAAGTACAATTTTTCGGCAGATGTGTTGAAATTCAGCTGCAATTGAAATTTTACTGTGAATATCATCATAGATACTTCCAAAAAATACAGACCGCTCCAAAAATAAGCAATATTTAATAATTTTAATTAAATATGACAAAGTTTAAGATTTTAACTTATGTGACATTAATTCAGAAAAATTACATAACATACTTTAGAAATGTTATGTACCTAAAAAGATGTATTTCCTTCATATAAAAATAAAATGGAAGCCATATATCAGCAATTTAAAAAAATTGGCTTAACCGACAGTTTCTTTTTTATCTGCAATGGACAGATGAAAAAATGGCGGCTTGTACTTAAATGAACAAATTACCATTATAAAACTTCAAGTAGTTTTATATAAACGGAATGACCCTTATAAAACTTCTAGAAATATTGTATAAACTAAAGGCACTACCATGCTTCGAAAATGGTCCTTCAGAAAAAACAGACGTTAGTGTTCTCATATACCCTTTGGTTATATTATGTTACATAAATAAAAACAGTTTTATAATGGCTCCATTCGACACTAAAAGTAATTTGTTTTTATAACGATCACCGTAGTTACTAACGGCCACCAAAAAATTTTACGATATTATATAGTGGGTATATGTATTACCGAAAGTTCCCAATTTTTATTAAAGTCACCTAAATTACTGAAAATTGTCGAGTTATATAAGGGTAACCACGGATACCGCAATAAACACTTATTACCAATAAGTTTGTAACGTGGTGATCAAAACAATTATAAAACTTTCTTATATACCTTCTAGTAATGGTTACTCTAAGTTATATAGACCGGTGATTGAAACATTTCCATCACCAACTTATAAAACCTTTAGTAACTTACTTCAACGATAACCATTAGTAACCTAAAAAACTCTAATATAACTACATCACCAATTGCTAATATTATAAAACTCTTATTTAACCACTGAAATTCTTACATAACCGAGTAACCATTAATAAAACTACCCATCACCTTCAGTCACCAAAAATTGGAAAAATTGTTACTTGGGCAGCCTGCCAGGAAATCTATGTGAAGCAATACCTAACAAACCAAAAGGATCAATGACCAAAAAGTCAAAAGGTCCCAGTAATAAGAAAAAGACAGAGCGCTCAAAGCAAAGGCCAGCAGGAATCAGTAAGACACTACCAAACTTGCTAAAGAACTCATTCAATGCAGCAGGGACATCTAACTTTACACGCCCACCGATCACTCCGGCACAGCATTATTATAAAAACAAAACTGCGTTCATGGATTCAATGCGCACATCACAATCTAACTTGCCCGGAGTTATACATGAAACAGGACCAGGAAAATGTCCTATTAGCAAGACACCGTTCCTGGATCGTCCAATTACTCCCCCAAAAGAGTACCAGGATCCTCCAGCAGCTAATCATAATTTAACAAAATCAAATCCAGAGATTCCAGGAGATTTAATTGGAAAAATCCACGCAACTCCCATCGTAATACAACTGCTACAGAACACGAACACCCCATGGGACAGCATTAGGAAAGCAAAAGCATTCTTTAGATGGAGTCTTCCTGGGGACGTTACACTAAAGTTGAAGAGGAAAGGTGAAAAATTGTACATCGCTCATCATAAAAAGGTAATTTATTAAAAAAAAAAGAAACCCAAAAATTGTGTAGATACTTCTAGAATAGAAAAAAGAGAACACAAAGTGCCAAGTATAAAATTTATTAACATACTTATCTGAAAACTGACGAATTATTTACATTATCTTCCACGAAAACCAAGTACAATAATGCAAACTGCACATCCACAGCAAATGAACCTTATCAGGTTACCTCTTTAATCTGAAAATAATCCAAAGGAAATCATTTAACAAATGGAATAATTAACAATAAATCACAAACTTACCAAATCATATGTACCTCCGTGTATAGACATTTTGTTTCATGTCATCAAATGACATTTCTCCAGTCAGCCGATTTCGCCTTCGCCTCAGTCAGAATACAAGCAATTGCAATAAACGTCGCTAGGGCAACACCGAGAGGCGAGAGCTCATAACTGGATGCGGCGGCTATAAAAGGCCGACGAGTTGCAATAGATGGCACCATTCTTTTCTCAGAGTTCATCTGATTCAGAGTCTAATCTGAAAAATAAGAATCGTGTTCCTATCCTCCATACAGAAGTATAATTCTGGTCAAAGTTTAATCTGAAATATATTCCTATCCTCCAGACAGAAGTATAATTCTGGTCAGAGTTTAATCTGAAATATATTCCTGTCCTTAATACAGAAGTATAATTCTGTTCAGAGTTTAATCTGAAATTTCCATATTTATTACAGAAGTATAATTCTGTTCAGAGTTTAATCTGAAAACTCATTCTCTCATTCTGTTCTGCACCACACGTTGCAGCACACGTTGCAGCACGCTGCTGCACCCCCTTTGCTGCTTATTCAGCTTTTCTGTCTGAAAGGGTCGCTACCATCAAATTGATTTATAGAAAATTCTTATGTGCGTCATTTTACAGCCCTAGCGCCCACACGTATTCGCAGCATTAATATTTTTATTCTAGTAGTTCATAAGGTAACAGAAGCTAATTCCGGTCTTCTTTTTCTTTTCAGAATTGAGACGGACCACGTTTTTTGGACCATTTTTTTCTTTTTATTATTAATTTTTTATATCCACTGAATTGTTAATTTGAATTTCTAGTTTTAAGCTCTTTTGAATTTGTGATATTAGGCTTAGTATATGAATTTATAAAAATAAAATTTTATATTTGAAGTTGAAAAAACGCTGAGTTATCTATTCAAAAACCGGCACTCTCCCACGTCCGAGACTAGCTCTCACAGTGTGAGAATGAGACATTTTATAATAAAGAAGATGTAGAAAAACCTAGTATAAAGGCAAATGTCGAAGTACAAGGAAAGTGTCATGAAACTTAAGTAACAAAAAAAAGCACATGTTGTGTTATAGAAAAAAAATGTAACTACCTCTCAGCAATCTTCCAAGTGTACTGTTATTTAATTTTATTATCAAAACAAAAAAGTGAAACACCTAGTCCCTTGAATGATCCGGTATGTCAGAACTCATTCATGCTAAGCCAAGCGAATTCTACTGCCTCTGTGGATCTGCAAAAGGTGACAACTGAGAACGCAAGTCGCGAATCAAATAAGCAAGATTCTATGAAAAGCAAAGTGGTAGAAAAGAAGGGTTCAGACTCTATACCTTAAATAGATAACGGGACTAATAAAATTAAACTACCTCCACGATCTGAAGTTGTAGTAGATTTACCTACCAGAGAAACAGAGGAATTATTCGTCGAAAGAGAAAAAATTCACCGTGGAATTTTCATAAGGAACACTATGTCTAAACCAATCAATAAATCAATAAAAATTTTAATGCTAAATTCAAGTGACAACGAAGTTGAAATACCATACCAACAAATAAACCCTAGTTGGGAATACCTTGATCAGTACGATATTGTACAAGCAGATTACGATCATGACCCGGTGGAAAACCGTCTGAAAAAGTTAGAAAATATTTTGGAATTGCAGCATTGTAATAAAGAAGAGAAGAATACAATAACAGACATCTGTCGCCAATACAATGATCTGTTTTATCTCGAAGGTGATGCACTTACTTGTACTGAATCATCAGCATATACTATTCCGGTTAAAAGCGACACAGTCCCAATACACGTGAAACCATATCGGCTACCTGAATCGCAAAGAGTGAAGATTGATAAACAAATTGGAGAAATGCTTAACCAAGAGATAATTAGTCCCAGTAGGAGCCCATGGAACTCGCCTCTATACTGGGCCCCAAAAAACCCGATGAATCTGGTAAAAAACGTTGGCGAGTGGTAGTATGTTATGTCCCAGAAATCTTATTACATGAACCTTAAATGTGGTGCGTGGGCGTTTGTGATGAGTTGTGATAGTTTCTGATTATTTATAATACTGCTCAGAATTTCCTACTTCCAGAAACAGAAACGTAAACCTATCTTTCATAGCCCATAGTGGTGAAAGGATAACCCAGATCGACTCCTTAACTCATTGGCTCTCCCACGAATCTTTCAAAACGTTGTGTTGAGAATAATATAAATAGCCGACATGCCCAACATTCATGACTCATCCGAATTGGACAAGATTATACGAAATTGTGTATAGATTAAGAATAGCTTTCATACTCGCACAATCTACCTATTCCATTCTTTGTTAACATATCCAATTATATTAAGAATTAAGACTTATTGCAGTAGTTCAGATCTACTTAGTACAACGTATATGGCACATTGAAGTAGTTAGGATCTTAAGACTGAAACTTTCTTGAATTATGTTAGAAAGCGCCGCGTTTGAAATTCAAATATTGTTAATGTAGAATGTTTCTTTTCCTTATTTTTGCAAGTAATTTAAATTTAGATCAATGTTGAATTTCTCAAGAATTAAACTAGACTGCTCTTAATGGGCATACTGTTATCGCACAACCAACTATCCTCGCCAGACAAATTTTCAGAATATTCATACTTTTAACAAAGCGTGGTCGATTAAACCTTTCTTTTCGTTACAATTAATTTTATAATGCCGTTCGCACTCTATTCGAGTAGTGGTCAAAAGTGAGCCCAGATCTCCTTATAAACACAAGTCCGAAATAGCATAGTATAGGTTGGTGCACAAGCTAAATACAGAAATTAAACTGGCCTAATTATATTGCAAATATTGGCAGCAGTGCAACGGATTTGCGAATGTTTCGAGCAAAAAAAAAATCTAAAAAAAAATCGATATCCGCAACGATAGGGGACTGAAGAACGACCATTGTGCCCACAAGTTTTTCTTTTTTTTTTGTTGTACGTTAAGCCGACTAGACGAAAAGTCAGTAGTGTATTTTAGTATTGCTCTCCTATACAAAAAAAAAAGGAATTTATAAATTGAAAAAAAAATTACATTATAAATAAAGTAAAGAATTTGGATCACCGCGTAAATCTTTGTTCTCATCAAACAAAAGAAAGAACAGCCTTGAGGAGAAAAGGCTGGTTGGAGGCCACGAGGGAAATAAACCCTGAAAAAAAATCAAAGCTAAGTAATCTTTCCTTAAAGAATATAATATATTTAGGTGTCCTGTGCGTGGCTGGTTGGCGACGGCGATTTTGTGTTTTTTTTCTTTTTTTGCACGCTTTGCTATTATGTTATTTAGTTTGCCGCGGTATGAAAGCTCCTGTTTTTTTTTAAATTTTATAACGTAGAAATACAGAATATAGATTAATCGAACTTAAACGTGTTAATTTAATTATTTTAATAGGTTTCGTAGTTTAACCTCCCCAGTGGAAAAACTACGTGGCGCCCTATATAAACTGCATTCTTCTTCAAACCCACTCCTTTCCGTGAGCGGCCATAGTTACGTTCATAGTGAACGTAACAAGTAGACTTTCGGCGTCTTAACGAAGTTACGTTGGGAGACGCTTACCCTTTACCAAATATCACTAACATTTTAGATCAGCTCGGACGATCTAAATATTTTACTACATTAGATTTGGCGAATGGGTTTCACCAAATACCAATGGATAAGAAGAACAGGGAGAAAACCGCCTTCAGTACCCCCTTCGGTCACTTCCAATATAACAGAATGCCTTTTGGTTTAAAGGGAGCGCCAGCCACATTCCAACGGTTAATGAACACAGCACTTACTGGTCTGCAAGGGTTACAATGTTTCGTATACCTAGATGACATTGTCATCTATGGATACAATTTGCAGGATCACAACAGGAAACTTATCAATGTTTTTGATCGTCTCAGATCACATAATTGAAAGTTGCAACCCGAAAAATGTTATTTCTTCCAGAAGGAAATTGCTTATCTTGGACACATTGTCGGAGAACATGGCGTTATGCTAGATCGTAACAAAATCAAAGTAGTTAAGACTTTCCAACCCCCAAGAAATCAAAAGACATCAAATAATTTTTTGATTTGTCGGATATTATAGGATATTATATTTTGCCAGTAGAGCTCTCAACTCTGCTGAAACTAGGTACTCGACAATCGAGAAAGAGCTCCTAGCAATCGTCTACGCCGTCGAACAATTTCGTCCCTATATCTACGGACGCAAATTGACCATAGTCACAGACCACAAACCCCTGGTGTGGTTGATGAAACTCAAAGACTCCACCTCGCGTCTGATGAGATGGCGAATTAACTCGAAGAGTACGACTATACTATTGTATACAAGCCCGGGGCACTTAATGCTAACGCTGACGCACTCAGCAGAATAGTTCCTGAGGAATCCCACACAACGGAACAAAAAGCTATTAACGTTATGACTAGAAGTCAAGCTAAGACTGTAAGACTAGAGACAACTGATCCCACACTGGACAATCTATACAACAAATATATCTCTTCCCCCAGGCTGACAGCAATACCATAGTTGAAAAAGAGCAACACCTACTCAACGAAAAATGTCTGAAGCATAAATTTGTTTTGCTACCTAAAACAGAAAACCGCATGGAAACCTATCTAAAGGAAATTATCGCTACCCTAGAGGAGGATGTCAAGGTACAAGACGTAAAGCATCAAAATTATATAATTGCAAAAAGCCGCTATACCAATGAGGATCGAAGCCGATTATAACCAAGTTCTCACAATACTAACACAGTACAAAAGCTATTGTGAACAAAATAATCTCAGCGAAATCAACATTTCGATACCTCACGTGGACCTGATTACTCTCTCGGAATTAAAAAATATGTTAACATTTATATTTCAAAACCCCAATATGGAAATTAAGATGCATCACACAGATGTTAAGATGGTAAACAATCCAGAAGAACAACGTCAAATAATTGAGTTGTTCCATCAATCACCTTGGGGCGGACACCAAGGAGTTACGCGTACCACAAAGCGGATACAAACCATGTACACTTGGCCCGGTCTTAAAAAAGATGTAGAGAACCACATACGGAAGTGTTCGTCCCTGCCAGACAAACAAATTAAGCAGGAACCAGAAAATGCCCATGAAAATAACAACCACTAGCACAAGACCATTCGAAAGAATCGCTCTTGACATAGTAGGACCACTTCCCGTGAGTCATGATGGAAATCGATACCTATTAACATTCCAGGATGACCTCACTAAATATATGGAGGCCATACCACTCCACAATACTGAAGCACGAACAGTTGCAGAAGCATTCGTATTAAACATTGTAGTGAAGCATGATATTCCATTATCTATTCTATCAGATCAGGGCTCAAATTTCTTGAGTGAAACATTTAAACAAATGTGTAAACTGCTAAACATAACAAAACTCCAGACTACCCTCTACCTTCCTCATATTAATGGAGCTCTTGAGCGTAGTCACAGGAAGTTATCCGAATATCTACGACATTTCGTAAATCGTGACCCCTTAACGTGCGACAATTGGATTCCGTATGCTATATTTACGTATAATACTAGCCCTCATTCAAGTACCCGATTTTCTCCTTACGAGCTTCTATACGGGTTTCCATCCAACATCCCTTCAATTGTCAAAACAAATCCAACCGTAAACTACAGTTATGAAAATTATAGTAACGAATTGAAGGCTAGACTACAATACAGGTACCAGATAGCATAAGAAAATCTCCTCGTTAGCAAGGAAAAATCTAAACGTCTTTACGACAGAAATTCTAGGAACATATCCTTCAACCTAGGCGACAAAGTTCTTCTAAAAAATAACGCTAGGAAAAACAAATTTTCTTCTCTATGGAATGGTCCATATGAGGTAATGGGAATTAACTCCACTGCAAAATCCATCATAAGAGTAGGCAATAAGTCTAAAATCATACATAATAACAACTTGAAGTTATTTATCGAATAATAACTAATTCAAAATTATATTCTAGGATAACCCTGGTTGTGCTGACTATTATCGCCCTACACATTTGTTCATGCACTGCAGTACTATCACAACCAATGAACGTGACTTACCTGGACAATAACCCTGGGATCTACTTCGAGGAAGTTGGCGGAGTGGGTTTATACAGCCATGAGTGGCAAATAATCATTTACTACAACATCGATGATTTCAATTTTGAATTAGAAAAGCTGATTAATTGTATTGAACATGCCCGAACACTTTGTCTCTTAATGAAAACACACCACAACAAACTACCACTGTGTGATGACATAACTCACCAATTACACTCCATTACAGAAATGCTAAAACAAAATTCTTTATTGTTAAAACCCGAAGCGGCACGATTCAAAAGAGGTTTATTCAATGCTGTAGGTACCCTTAGTAAGACATTGTTTTGAACCCAGAATCCGAAGACGCGGCCGAGCTTAACTCTCATATAGAAGCCCTAAACAATAATCAAGAATACCTTTCTCACCTAATCAAGAACCAGACCTTTATCATAGATACCACAGTCAACATATTCAATAGGACCCGTTTAGCTATCAAGGAGAAATTCTTACACATTGAGAAGAAACTGGTAAGTTTAGGTTCAATAATCAATCGAGTCAGAACAGACACTTTACAACAAAGTATTACCACCGACTTAGAAACAATGGTTTCTCTGACTTCTCTAATGATGCTCCGATACCAAACGACCCAGAATTTGTTGATCGATCTAGTCACTGATGCACGTCATGGAAAACCACATCCCTCTATTATTACTCCATCCCAAATAAAGCAAACTTTGGAAAATATTCAAAAAGAACTCCCTAGCACATTAAGACGACCTATAAATAAAGACAAAAATAACCTCCTACAAATGTACCAAATATGCAATGTAAGGACTGCCATAGTTGGAAGCAAGATAATCTTTCATGTTAAACTCCCATTACCATTTAGAGATAACTATCAACTCCTCAAAGCATATCTACTTCCTACTCCCTACATTGACAAATTAGCTTACATCAAGCCATCTCTTGAATATTTGGTTATCGACTACAATAGAGAACATTACTATACTCTCAATAAAATCGACTTTCAAAATTGTCTGACAAATGATTTAGCCCATTACCTTTGTCGAATCATTCACCTCATTTTTAACGTACATTCGGTAAATAATCTTTGCGATATTGATCTACTCAAACATGGTCAACGTATTCCGGATCAATGCGAAATCTAAACCGTTTCAAATCTTGATTTCTGGATACACCTCTCCCAGCCTAACAAGTGGCTATTCTCGATGCATAAAGCAGTAACTGTCGATGTCATTTGTGGAAGTAAGATTAATTCATACAAACTGCACGACACTGGCGTTATTGAGCTATCATCCAAATGTTACATGCGTACAAGTAACCTGATTATTCAAGCTCACAACATAAAAGAATCCGAACTAAATAACCATTTCCTACCCTCACTGAATCTTACTTACAGCATTCCTCAAATAAGCCAAAAACAAATCCCAGTCGATCGCGTGCACGTGATCAAATTCCACGACGACCAAGATTTAAAAGCACTTTCGTCCGCAATACAGCAGCAGAAACACAGGGAAAATGAAAAAGAATTTCGTATGCTAACACCACATAATATACATCATTACACAGTTACATACTTATTGGTTGCAGTAGTTCTTATCTTTATAATTGCATTTCTATGGAAAAAATACATAACAAAAAAATTATGACACCAAAACAAGAAAACTCACCCATAAAGACCGAAGAAGGAACCGCGTATCAGTTAACAATGGGAACAAAAATGTATTAATGAGAGAGAAGAGAAAGGGAGAACATAAAAGCAAAAGAGAAATATCTTAGGATGTAGGAAGTATGTACGTAGTTATAATATAATAAACATAAAAGGTGAGCCTGTTTTTAAATAAATAGTTCACATAAATATGCTAAATAAACTTGACATTGAAATTTTAAATTAATATAAACTATCTCTTGTAGAATTAAATAATATCTTATAAGGGCGTACCAAATAGTACTAGTAGTAACTATAACAATATAATGAAATATTTTAGAAACGTAGACAATTCGAAAAAAAACCATTTTGAGCATAAATTCTATTTTAATTCATTTTCATAGGTATGTTTATAAGTATGCAAGTCGTAAATAAAATAATTATGTAGGTAGCCATGTATATGTAAGTTAAAAGCTCTTTAAGAAAATAACCTCTGTTATATCATAATAAAAAAAAAAAAAAAATTGTAAACTAGAATTTCTTAATGCACATTGACCTTGGGTTCTACGCTTTAAAATTCAATCGAAAATTTTCGCAGGTAGTTCCATACTGAAACTTTATTTTTTTAAGGTGTAATGAATTCACCTTCATTCCTATATTTCCCTATAAAAATACATTGCAATGAATTGCATGCATATACCTACCCATCATTTTTTTATTAAAATTAAATGTCCCAATTTACAAGCCGATTGCTTGGTTTAAAATTGCTGCCGTTGCTACGGTAATGTATTGCACCTCCACCGAGCATATACAATACCGGCAACACAATTTCGTCATCACCAGACTTAAGTGCCTAATCAGCTTAGCGATACATTGCGTTGCTCCCGTGCTCGGTAGGTCAACATAGCAATTGTGATGGCCCAATATACGGAAGATTCTTCCAGCAGCGAAATAATCAGCAATTGCTAAACAATAACTTCGCATAGTATTGTTCTGCAACTGTCGGTTGTTTTGCTGACTAGCCCAACAGCTGGCTGCGATGAGCGCTTAGTGGAGAAATCGACGATTGCAATAATAATTCACCTTCGCATGGTAATTATTATGTAAAGCGATTGTTAACTTCTAAGCGACTCAGGTGCTGCAACCGGTAGAACGAACAAACGACAAGGTTGTTGTCGACTGGTCTGGCGAGTGCCGTTCAGTGTTCAGTCGCGTCGTTAATTTTGTATAGAGTGTCAAGTTTCGTTTCAAATTGTGTATATTAAGATAGCTCAGTTTGTTTACGGTAAAATAAAGAAGTACATATGTTAAAGTAATCCGAGCGTGTTTTAATTAAAGACTTTTAGTGATCGTGACTAATTATTCGATTTTTCGCTATTCTATTGCTTTGGGACATGACATTTTGGCGCAGCCGGTAAATTTAAGGTAAAAATTATTTGAATTTACCTGTGTTTTATATTTTACATAATAAACATAATTTTGTTTTAATAAATTGTTTTTTTGTTTAATGGAAAAACATCGGCTGTCGTAAGACGCCATTTAACTAGCAAATTTCGGCGAGTTATCGCCTGCTAGAATTTTTTATTTCAGAGAAAGTGTTAAATTTAAGATGTGATAAACTTCGCAATAAGTTATAAGGTGAAATATTTGTCAATACTTTGTGATATAGGTATGCGTTTTAGCTACGTGAGAGTTAGTGATATGAATTTCACCAGTTTTTAACGTCACGTAATAACGTCGCGTTATACTCACGGAATAAATCTTTGCACATAGCATTTGCTCGGCCAAATGTATTCGGGTTCCATGCGGTTAAGTAGGTAGAAAGTTTTAAATAAAGTATGGTGCATCTGATGTAGCGAGATAAGTAACGTAGAAATATTGAGAAAGTATGATATGTTTGATTAGTATATAGGTACGCATAAAAGAGGAGTTTAGCTTATTGAACGTAATAATTATATTACAGTTTTGAATTTTATGAGTACATATGTACAATATTAAAATTTTAAGATGTGCTAAAGTTTTTTTTGGAGTTGTATATTTGGGCTCGAATAGGATTATTTTAAGTTGAGATTTTAAAATATCGGGAATGAGTTTTGTAGGAATGTGAGTTGGTCAGGTCGTCGCATTAACATAGACAAGAGCTGTAGGGGACATTCTTCTCCGGGGTATCGATGTTATTAGTATAATAGCTTGGTCATAGTACTTAAATGTCCACAGGTAGGAGTAATATCTTAACTAGGGAAGAATTAGCACGCTATCAGGCAATATTGCAGAATTATGAACAGGACTGGCAATATATCGGGGGATCATATAACAGGGAGTTACAAAAGAGGTGGACAGAAGAAGAAGCGAAGAAATTACGAGAGGAATTGAATGAGAGTGCTAAAAAAAGCACAAAAGGCGAAGCTTTAGATCTATTAGTGACAGCAGCATTCGAAATTATCCAGAGTCGTGAAATAGAAGCAGAAGAAGCATTGGAGGAAGTCCAGAAGGAGAAAAAAGGGCTCTTAAAGAATATAAACTCGCTAAATGTACAGCTAAAGGAGGCTGAGGAGACTACAGCAGAGCTAGAGAAAGAATTGGAATTCGATCAATCATCACAGGAAAATTCTAATCAAGAACTTAATGAGGTGAGCACGAGTAAGAGGTGGAATCCAAGGAAATTAGTATTCTTGGACCAGCAACAGGATAAAAAGGGGACCTCTGGGACGTTAAAAGACACACAGCAAAAAACGTCCAGTAACAGTAAGGAACAAGGTCGAAATAAACCCAGAACAGAATCTGTCAAGTCAAAAGCACCTCTAAAGAGCAACATGGCAACATGGTCTCTAAATACATGGTCTCTAAATACGTGCCAATGTTTTCAGGAGAAAGGTCTCCAAAGTTGGCAAAAGAAGTTTTTCGTTTCCTCAGTTGTAGCAAAGACTTGAACGATCGACTGGAAGCAGCAGAGCAAAGCATTTTTATTAAATGCATAAAATACCGTTTGTCCGATGACGCTTACTATCTAATAAGCACACATGAGCCAAAGGATTTTGCATCTTTGCAGCAGGCGATTAAACCAGCCTACATGCCACGGAAATCTTTCAGTGAATTACGCACTGAAATGTTAGCCTGTAGGCAGAGACCTGGTGAGGATACTAGAGAGTTTGCGGATCGGATGATGGAGCTGCTGGACCAGATCAAGTCTGCGGTATCAGCCAAATACCCCAATAAGGATGGAGGTTAAATAGCAGAGCTAGAGGTCGACGCGGTAACTACTTTTAAAGCTGGTGTCGGCAGTCAGGCCACACGGGTATACTTAACTGGAAGAAAATTCGAAGCATTAGAAGAAGTTCGAGAGGAAGCTCTCTACTTCGAAAAAAATTCGGAAAGGCTTCAGGCCATGGCACCAAGGACCTGGAGAAAAACACCGGAACATGCCATGGAAACACCACAGGAAATTTGGAAGAGCAGAAACTTTAGCGAGGTCAGGCAGAAACAAACCCCAAAGCCTTTACAAGCAGTACGGAGACCGCCAAGAAACTGGGAAACTCCAATCAGAGCAACACAGCAGCCTAGAGCGGTCAACTGCTTCAAATGCGGACAGCCGGGACACTTTCCTAAAGAATGAGCGATGAGTCAGGTTAAGACAGTAAGGCTCGTTTTCATTTCCATCCCATCCCGAGCTGAGGGCAGCTCTTTTCATTAAATGGCGAGCGGTGTTACCAAATCCCTAAAACGGTTAGATTTGGAAATTAGTAAAGGAGATTCAAGACAACAAGCGTATTGCAATGCAACTCACCTGCCGATAGACTCTGTGGAAGGGCAGAAAGAGCACCTTCCATCCAGTGACGAACCAGCTAGGCAGTATCCAGCTTATGCAGCTCCAAAGGAAAATTATAGATTAGACCTAAAAAATTAAATTAAGAAATTAGAACAATGTTTTACTAGTTACTAAAGTTAATTAAAATTTGATTTTGAAATACTAATGTGAACTTAGTGTAATTAAAACACCCGAAATTCGGAGTAATATGTCATTGGAAAGAACCACCGAGCCCATTGAAAGAAAAGCGAATTCCGGCATCTCAAAAGAAACGGTCCTATAAAAAACTTTCTGAAAAATCACATCTTGCTCTCGGTTTTTATTTTTAATAAAAAGTATTAGAGTATAGACGTAGAAGAAATTTTGTAAAGACAATTAATTTGATTAAAGTAAAGTTAGCGATGAAATTATTTAAAAAGTGTTTCGTTAATTAATTGAAAGCCGTGCGTTTCTTGCTGTTGTTGTGAATCCGTTTTCTTAGAGTAAAACAAAGACACAGGGTTGAAAATTTTAAGTTTTGATGTAAAGGGCGGTGAGTGCATATACTTATAGTGATTTCTATTAATGTGGCGAATTTTCTGATTCTGTAAGTTTTACAAAATCTGTAAGTCCTCCCGAAAGCGGATTACCTTACAGCAAGCGGGAGAAAGGCAGAGAAGTAAAAGAATAAAGAATCAAAATTAACAACATAAAAGGAAATATCCCAGCACATTTCCGAGGGCTCTTGTGCATTTATTTTTTTAATAGGATTTTTCACGTAATTAAAATTTGTTTTCTTTAAAAAGTCATCACAAAGAAAAAGCTTTCTTTTAGTTCCACAGGCTCAAAGCTTTCCCCACGTTCGACTTGAACTTGATTGTCCCCTCATTAGCACGAAAACCCAATAGAATAAGCACGCACACCAATAAAACTATAAAACCAAGCAGGGCCTTTTATGTTACTTACCATTAAAGTGGATCCGCCATTTTTGGTAATCCGTCCTCAGATCCCAAGCCGCAAACAGCAGCCACTGATATCCAAATTGTATATTGAAAATCAGCTGATGTGGGGAACTTGCATTCTGACCCACTGACCTATTTTCAAGCGGTGGTGAATTGCGTTTGTTTACTTTTGCCAACGTACGCTCCACTAGAAGCTGATCGCATTAAGCAAAGTCTCCCTCTCGGCTTTATAATAAACCTTGATAAAAATTTGAAACATTGGTGTCAAGTGTGGGGTACTAGAGCGGCTATGAATAACGATCAAGATAACTCCGGCAATAGCTCTACAGCCCCGTGGATGATTACCATGGACCAGCTGGGAAATTTGCTGTACCAGCAAAGTCAATAAATTCACAATCTCAATACTCTAGTCAGCCAAATGGTAGATAAAATTAAAAATTTGGAAGTTAGTCAAGAAGAGGCAGTCAGGCGACAAATTGATGCACTTGCTAATTGTCAGACTCCTCCGTTTAGGCTTGATCCTTTCTTACAGCATACCGCAGCTTCTTCAAGTAATAATCTTATTAGCTTTGAAGAGCAAGCACCGAATTGTATAAGGCCAGCACCTCGAGACAGCACGGCTACCACTAACCTACAACCGTTTGATTCGACCTCTGATTGCCGACCATCTACCAGCAACAATCCATTACACAGGGTTGATCCTGTTCCGGAGCAACTAACAGCAGCGTCCCACAATAACATTTTGTTTGCGTTTCCAGAACAGGAGCCAAACGCTTCCTTCCAAGAAACCCGGGGAAGAAGAGTCACATTTGACTTACCACCAATCAATTCGACTTTTATGCACCAGCCATCTACAAGCAGCACTTTACCTGGTCAAAGTCATATCAGAGTACATCGCCACCAGCTAATGTCATCAGATATACCGGATAAACAATCCTTACCAACAACGGGCCCCCAGTATGGTTCGACACTATCCCATTTGTCACTCCAGCTCGAATTGCACTTGCTCCTAATTATTACGATGGTAAAAAGCCATGGTCAGTATATAAGCGGCATTTTGTAGCGATTTCTAAGGTGAATGCCTGGCCTCCCGAACTGCAGGTACTTTATCTTGCTCCCTATCTGAGGGGATCTGCTCTGGCCTTTTATGAGACTCTGCCTTGTCAGAAAGATTTAGCGATGAGTATCGACAGGCAGTCGCCCACATACAATTACGTGCGCGCATCCAACGACACAATGAAGGCATCACAGAATTCGCCACAGAAGTTCAGCGCTTAACATATCTGAGTTTTGGTGATTGTCCAGAACAAACAAGGAATAGAGTAGCTCTCGGCGAATTTTTGGATGGCATCGCGGATGCTGACAAGCAGCAGAGGCTACGAGATTCTCTCCCAGAGACTTTGGAATCAGCTCTAGCTCAAGCACTTCGAATCGAAGCTAGCCGAGATGCCACAAGAGTTAGTAGACGGCATTTTAGACATACTGACACTACTATTATCAATAGGCGTCCAAGCCGAGGCAGACCAAAATCACTGCAACAGTCGGAAAACTAGATTCGCCTGGACTTAAGGAGCGAGTACTGGGCCTGGAAGCAAACAAAGCTCTAAAACCGACATATGCACAAATTTTCACATGCGAAGCTATTCCACAATATTTAGCAGTCTCAATCTGCTTCTTCTAGAAGACCATCAACACAAAAGAAGAACCTGCAGAAAGAAATACAAAAACCACTAGAAATCGTTGAAGAGCAAGTTGGAGGAACTGTAAAATGGTTCAATGTACGACGAGGATACGGCTTCATAGTCCGAGACGATAGTGGGGAGGAGCTATTTGTACACGGATCTGCGATTAAAGCGAATAACCCGGACAAAGGAATTCCGTCCTTAGGAGATGGAGAAAAAGTCCTTTTCGACGTGAAATGCGGAACAAAAAAACGTGAGGCTATCAACGTGACGGGACTCGATGGAAAACCAGTAAAAGGAAGTAGTTTCGCACCAGCCAAGAAAAAAAAGAGGATACCTGGATCTACTATCTCGAAAAAAGGCAGCAGCGGTAGTCAGAATTCCACCTCTGACAATATTAGCAAGGTGGGCGTAAATTTCATGCAATATAATTTACGACCGCAGAGCAATCCTGACATAGATATTGCCAGGGAGGAAATCAAAGCGGAACCATCTTACACAATTAGGCAGGATATCTCTCCAGAGCACGACTTTTCAACTATCCCGCCGCCCATGGAATTCGCCAATGATAACGCGAATTTAAACTGCTAACCACTGACTCATTGGGGCAAAAGTTAGTGGAAGATCATGCCCCGGATATTATTAAAGTTTTGATAGGAGCCGCTGCAGCGATGAATAATCTTTCTGTGAATGGAGCGATCAACGGCGTGGTTTGTCAATTAGTAATCGACACAGGAGCAACTCAGAATATAATCCATTCCAGAATCTTAAAAAGCGCTTACCCAAAAGTCCGATTGACTCCATCCAACGCCGTAATTCAAGGTGTAAGTGGTGATATATTTTCCGTAGATGGAGTGGCTGAAATAACTATCGAAATAGGCGGCTTCTCCACACGCCATTCTGTCTTTGTTGCCACTATCTCTGACGAATGGATAATTGGTGTGGACTTTCTCGTCCAATATGCCTGCAAATTGGACTTAGGCCTTGGAATCCTCCCAATTGCCAATGAAACGATATACCTGGAACAAATAAGTAAAAAGAGATTACAAGCAAGAACAGTTCAAGAAGTCAATATACTACCAGGAGATGACCATGTTGTCGTGTTAACTTGCAATTTAATTTCTGGAGAAGATGTAATGATTACATCTAACCGCGCAACACCGGATGATGTCCAACTATTTCCTACGATATCTTCCACTAAAAATGGAATTGTGCTAGCTCGCATAATGAATATTACGGCTAAGGAGGTGAGGATTCCAGCAACCGTGGCTCTAGGGGACTTAGAGCTCCATCCTAAAATAATAAAAAGCAATCAGTCAACAGCAATAAGTATATGTCCTGAATTTCTCGATTTCTTTCAGCTCAATATGCCGCATTTAAATCAAGAACGAAGCAACCTTCTTTGGCAACTGCTAATCAGTTACCGCGATATATTTTCCCACTCGAAAGATGACCTTGGACGTACCTCAATCCTGTGGCATAAAATAGAATTGGGTGATGCCAAGCCTATTAAGCAGCCACCACGGAGGATACCCTTGTCTCGAAGCACTGAAGCAGAAACCATCCTGCAAGAAATGATTCAACAGGGTATCGTACAGCCTTCGAAAAGTGCTTGGAGCAGCCCTGTAGTGTTGGTAAAGAAGAAGGATGGCTCACTCAGATTCTGCGTCGACTATCGAAGGCTTAACGAAGTTACCAGAAAGGATTCGTATCCCCTTCCATGCATTGATTTGACACTGGATGCTTTGGGAGATTCCAAATGGTTTACCACCCTGGATCTCCAATCAGGAATTGGCAGGTAGAAATGGAAAAGGAAGATCAAGATAAAACTGCCTTCAGCATTGGAAGTGGGCTATATGAATTTAACGTTATGCCTTTTGGATTAACGAATGCCCCCGCCACTTTTCAACGCCTGATGGAACTAGTTCTTGAAGGGATACCGTATACTACCTGTTTTGTGTACCTGGACGATATCATTGTTCATGGGAGAACTTTTGAGTAAATGCTCGACCATCTCAAAGTAGTCTTCGCAAGACTCCGAATAGTGGGATTAAAACTTTCGCCGGCCAAACGCCAATAGTGTAAGGACGAAGTTAAGTTTTTAGGACATGTTGTGTCAAGTAAAGGCCTATCGACTGATCGTGATAAAATAATCACTGTACAGAACTGGCCACAACCTACAAACAAAACGGAAATCCAATTCTTCCTTGGACTCTGTGCTTACTATCGACGGTTTATTCGGGATTTCTCGAGGATGGCAAAACCACTAACCACTCTCACAGAAAAGAAGGCTAAATTTATTTCGACAGATAATTGTGAGTCAGCTTTCCAAACTCTGAAGGAATAACTTACCACAGCGCCTATACTAGCTCAGCCAAAAGAAGAAGGGCTCTTCATATTAGATACCGATGCCAGCCAATAAACCTGGGGAGCTGTACTATCTTGAGTTCAGGAAGGCGAGGAAAAGGTAGTCGAATATCACAGCAAGACTCTTAATAAGCCGGAAAGAAATTACTGCGTGCCCGTAAAGAGCTTCTGGCGGTGGTAAAAGCTATCGCCCATTTTCAGCCATATCTGCTAGGCCGTCGCTTCCTCCTTCGAACGGATCACGCTTCACTGCGATGGCTAACAAATTTCCGTGAACCAGAGGGACCAATCGCTCGCTGGCTAGAGCGTCTACAAAGTTTCGACTTTGAAATCCCGCATAGACCAGGCAATAAACACGGGAATGCAGATGCTCTATCACGGCGACCTTGCTCTCAAACTAACTGCCGCCATTGGACCTTTTAGAAGAAAAAAATCACCTTAAAATCCGAATCACAGTAATCCATGAATCGATAGCAGAAAAGCAAGATGGAGATGAACAACTCAGTGTCATAAAAACCTGGCTTAGGGAAGGCGAACGTCCATCACGCGAGGAAATTACACACCTTCATCCAGTCATCAAAGCTTATTGGTCAATGTGGCCATCTCTTTCACTTAAAGATGAAGTTATATGTCGATGTCCGAGAAATGTGGTTGAGGACAACTTCCAAATCATCTTGCCTAGATCAATGAAAGATGAAATTCTTGAACAGCTCCACAGCAGTCCAACTGGTGGACACCTAGGTGTAGATAAGACCATTGCAAAAGTCAAAGCCAGATACTACTGGGTGAACTGCACAGAAGATGTAAGGAATTGGTGCCAGAAATGTAAAGTCTGCCAAGAACGGAAAGGCCCTATGCCCAAAACAAAAGCAAAGCTGCAAACCTATAATGTAGGCGCCCCTTTCGAGAGGTAAGGAGTGGATATCTTGGGACCAATACCTACTACTACCAAGGGAAATCGATACATTTTAGTGATCAGCGACTACTTTACGAAGTGGACAGAGGCTATCGCATTACCAAAACAAACAGCTGAAACTATTATGGAGGCGCTAATAGAGCACGTCTTTGCTCGATTCGCTTTACCTCTTCAAATCCACTCGGACCAGGGAAGAAACTTTGAGTCAACCATCTTTCGAGAAGATTTGGAGTGGAAAATACCCGGACGACGCCCTTACATCCGCAGTCGGATGGAATGGTTGAGAGGTTGAACCGAACTGTTCTAGATTATTTATCTAAGTATGTCGTGGAGCACCAGCGGGACTGGGACGAGCATCTACCCTTTCTCTTGCTGGCCTATAGGACAGCGGTTCACGACAGCACGAAACAAACTCCCGCTATGCTAACTTTAGGCCGACAGCTAAGGCTACCCGTCGAGTTAAATTTGAGCTTACCAATCACCGAACATCTAACGGGCATCGAATACTTGGAAAAATTAAAAATCAGATTAGAAATGATCTATGAGTATAACAGAAAGCAGCTACAGAGAACAAGTAGAACAATGAAAGACCGCTATGACTTATCTTGCCGAGCTAATTCTTTTAAAGTTGGCGATCAGGTCCTCCTTTACAATCCAAAGAGGAGAAAAGGGAGATGTCCAAAGCTGCAAAGAGACTGGGAGGGTCCTTATAAAATTCTAGAGCAGCTTTCTGATGTAACTTACAGAATCAAAAAAGAATCAACACAAAAAAGTACAGTAGTACACCGCAACCGTCTAATGCCCTATAGAAGCACCCTTTCGTAGCTTTGTCGTCACGAGATCCGAGGCAACGAGCGGAATTGCCGTTCGAAATAGGCGAGTAGGGGCGCCTGAAATTAACCCCGGGTCGCTGAGTTAGGATGAGTTGGCCGTCTCGAATGTTATTTCGCGATCGCGGGAGGAAATGCCAACAACTCTACCCTAACGGCTTCACATCAATCAATGAAAAAAAAAAATTTTTTTTGACGCACTAATAATGAAAACTTAAAGCTATTATTAAACCTACTCCATTCTAGGAATTTTAAAGGACTCACCAGTATTTTGATAATGACTTCCCAGATATGAGCAACGAGTCAGGTTAGGACAGTAAGGCTCGTTTTCATTTCCATCCCATTCCGAGCTGAGGGCAGCTCTTTTCATTAAATGGGGGGCCGTGTTACCAAATCCCTAAAACGGTTAGATTTGGAAATTAGTAAAGGAGATACAAGACAACAAGCGTATTGCAATGCAACTCACCTGCCGATAGACTTTGCGGAAGGGCAGAAAGAGCACCTTCCATCCAGTGACGAACCAGCTAGGTAGTATCCAGCTTATGCAGCTCCAAAGGAAAATTATAGATTAGACCTAAAAAATTAAATTAAGAAATTAGAACAATGTTTTACTAGTTACTAAAGTTAATTAAAATTTGAATTTGAAATACTAATGTGAACTTAGTGTAATTAAAACACCCGAAATTCGGAGTAATATGTCATTGGAAAGAACGACCGAGCCCATTGAAAGAAAAGCGATTTCCGGCATCTCAAAAGAAACGGTCCTATAAAAAACTTTCTGAAAAATCACATCTTGCTCTCGGTTTTTATTTTTAATAAGAAGTATTAGAGTATAGACGTAGAAGAAATTTTGTAAAGACAATTAATTTGACTAAAGTAAAGTTAGCGATGAAATTATTTAAAAAGTGTTTCGTTAATTAATTAAAAGCCGTGCGATTCTTGCTGTTGTTGTGAATCCGTTTTCTTAGAGTAAAACAAAGACACAGGGTTGAAAATTTTAAGTTTTGATGTAAAGGGCGGTGAGTGCATATACTTATAGTGATTTCTATTAATGTGGCGAATTTTCTGATTCTGTAAGTTTTACAAAATCTGTAAGTCCTCCCGAAAGCGGATTACCTTACAGCAAGCGGGAGTAAGGCAGAGAAGTAAAAGAATAAAGAATCAAAATTAACAACATAAAAGGAAATATCCCAGCACATTAGACCTAAAAAATTAAATTAAGAAATTAGAACAATGTTTTACTAGTTAGTAAAGTTAATTAAAATTTGAATTTGAAATACTAATGTGAACTTAGTGTAATTAAAACACCCGAAATTCGGAGTAATATGTCATTGGAAAGAACGACCGAGCCCATTGAAAGAAAAGCGATTTCCGGCATCTCAAAAGAAACGGTCCTATAAAAAACGTTCTGAAAAATCACATCTTGCTCTCGGTTTTTATTTTTAATAAGAAGTATTAGAGTATAGACGTAGAAGAAATTTTGTAAAGACAATTAATTTGACTAAAGTAAAGTTAGCGATGAAATTATTTAAAAAGTGTTTCGTTAATTAATTAAAAGCCGTGCGATTCTTGCTGTTGTTGTGAATCCGTTTTCTTAGAGTAAAACAAAGACACAGGGTTGAAAATTTTAAGTTTTGATGTAAAGGGCGGTGAGTGCATATACTTATAGTGATTTCTATTAATGTGGCGAATTTTCTGATTCTGTAAGTTTTACAAAATCTGTAAGTCCTCCCGAAAGCGGATTACCTTACAGCAAGCGGGAGTAAGGCAGAGAAGTAAAAGAATAAAGAATCAAAATTAACAACATAAAAGGAAATATCCCAGCACATTTCCGAGGGCTCTTGTGCATTTATTTTTTTAATAGAATTTTTCACGTAATTAAAATTTGTTTTCCTTAAAAAGTCATCACAAAGAAAAAGCTTTCTTTTAGTTCCACAGGCTCAAAGCTTTCCCCACGTTCGACTTGAACTTGCTTGTCCCCTCATTAGCACGAAAGCTTTTCCGGACGACAAAGCCCAATAGAATAAGCACGCACACCAATAAAACTATAAAACCAAGCAGGGCCTTTTATGTTACTTACCATTAAAGTGGATCCGCCATTTTTGGTAATCCGTCGGTCGCTTCTGGTGAGTTGCATCAAGTTGAATTTATCCGCTTTGCCACAAAACACCGAACGAGAAGTTCTAAAACCAATGAAAAAAAATAAAAAAAAACCTCCCAGCCCGGTGCCTCATAGTTTCCTCGCAGGAGTCTACTTACTCCATAACTCACTTCACTGCATTTACATACTGCACCAACTTCGCGGAGCACTAGAACAAAAAAATACACAAAAAGAAACAGAAATCGGTGACTATTAAAAACGTTTGCGTAAATCACTGATATTCACGCGCGCTCAGACACTAACTACGTACGAGCCAATTACCTTAAAATACAAACTGAACAGTAAGCATTTACGGGGGCCCCTTCAGTCACCAGCACCTTATCCGCTGACTACCGATCGTCTCCAACCTGAAGAGCAACCACTCCACGGTCTCCTTTCAGTGAGCAAAAGTTGCTGAACACGCTCCTGCTCAGATCCCAAGGCACAAACAGCAGCCACTGATATCCAAATTGTATATTGAAAATCAGCTGATGTGGGGAACTTGCATTCTGACCCACTGACCTATTTTCAAGCGGTGGTGAATTGCGTTTGTTTACTTTTGCCAACGTACGCCCCACTAGAAGCTGATCGCATTAAGCAAAGTCTCCCTCTCGGCTTTATAATAAACCTTGATCAAAATTGTAACATTGCGTTTGTTTACTTTTGCCAACGTACGCCCCACTAGAAGCTGATCGCATTAAGCAAAGTCTCCCTCTCGGCTTTATAATAAACCTTGATTAAACACCACAGTCAACATATTCAATAGGACCCGTTTAGCTATCAAGGAGAAATTCTTACACATTGAGAAGAAACTGGTAAGTTTAGGTTCAATAATCAATCGAGTCAGAACAGACACTTTACAACAAAGTATTACCACCGACTTAGAAACAATGGTTTTTCTGACTTCTCTAATAATGCTCCGATACCAAACGACCCAGAATTTGTTGATCGATCTAGTCACTGATGCACGTCATGGAAAACCACATCCCTCTATTATTACTCCATCCCAAATAAAGCAAACTTTGGAAAATATTCAAAAAGAACTCCCTAGCACATTAAGACGACCTATAAATAAAGACAAAAATAACCTCCTACAAATATACCAAATATGCAATGTCAGGACTGCCATAGTTGGAAGCAAGATAATCTTTCATGTTAAACTCCCATTACCATTTAGAGATAACTATCAACTCCTCAAAGCATATCTACTTCCTACTCCCTACATTGACAAATTAGCTTACATCAAGCCATCTCTTGAATATTAGGTTATCGACTACAATAGAGAACATTACTATACTCTCAATAAAATCGACTTTCAAAATTGTCTGACAAATGATTTAGCCCATTACCTTTGTCGAATCATTCACCTCATTTTTAACGTACATTCGGTAAATAATCTTTGCGATATTGATCTACTCAAACATGGTCAACGTATTCCGGATCAATGCGAAATCTAAACCGTTTCAAATCTTGATTTCTGGATACACCTCTCCCAGCCTAACAAGTGGCTATTCTCGATGCATAAAGCAGTAACTGTCGATGTCATTTGTGGAAGTAAGATTAATTCATACAAACTGCACGACACTGGCGTTATTGAGCTATCATCCAAATGTTACATGCGTACAAGTAACCTGATCATTCAAGCTCACAACATAAAAGAATCCGAACTAAATAACCATTTCCTACCCTCACTGAATCTTACTTACAGCATTCCTCAAATAAGCCAAAAACAAATCCCAGTCGATCGCGTGCACGTGATCAAATTCCACGACGACCAAGATTTAAAAGCACTTTCGTCCGCAATACAGCAGCAGAAACACAGGGAAAATGAAAAAGAATTTCGTATGCTAACACCACATAATATACATCATTACACAGTTACATACTTATTGGTTGCAGTAGTTCTTATCTTTATAATTGCATTTCTATGGAAAAAATACATAACAAAAAAATTATGACACCAAAACAAGAAAACTCACCCATAAAGACCGAAGAAGGAACCGCGTATCAGTTAACAATGGGAACAAAAATGTATTAATGAGAGAGAAGAGAAAGGGAGAACATAAAAGCAAAAGAGAAATATCTTAGGATGTAGGAAGTATGTACGTAGTTATAATATAATAAACATAAAAGGTGAGCCTGTTTTTAAATAAATAGTTCACATAAATATGCTAAATAAACTTGACATTGAAATTTTAAATTAATATAAACTATCTCTTGTAGAATTAAATAATATCTTATAAGGGCGTACCAAATAGTACTAGTAGTAACTATAACAATATAATGAAATATTTTAGAAACGTAGACAATTCGAAAAAAAACCATTTTGAGCATAAATTCTATTTTAATTCATTTTCATAGGTATGTTTATAAGTATGCAAGTCGTAAATAAAATAATTATGTAGGTAGCCATGTATATGTAAGTTAAAAGCTCTTTAAGAAAATAACCTCTGTTATATCATAATAAAAAAAAAAAAAAAATTGTAAACTAGAATTTCTTAATGCACATTGACCTTGGGTTCTACGCTTTAAAATTCAATCGAAAATTTTCGCAGGTAGTTCCATACTGAAACTTTATTTTTTTAAGGTGTAATGAATTCACCTTCATTCCTATATTTCCCTATAAAAATACATTGCAATGAATTGCATGCATATACCTACCCATCATTTTTTTATTAAAATTAAATGTCCCAATTTACAAGCCGATTGCTTGGTTTAAAATTGCTGCCGTTGCTACGGTAATGTATTGCACCTCCACCGAGCATATACAATACCGGCAACACAATTTCGTCATCACCAGACTTAAGTGCCTAATCAGCTTAGCGATACATTGCGTTGCTCCCGTGCTCGGTAGGTCAACATAGCAATTGTGATGGCCCAATATACGGAAGATTCTTCCAGCAGCGAAATAATCAGCAATTGCTAAACAATAACTTCGCATAGTATTGTTCTGCAACTGTCGGTTGTTTTGCTGACTAGCCCAACAGCTGGCTGCGATGAGCGCTTAGTGGAGAAATCGACGATTGCAATAATAATTCACCTTCGCATGGTAATTATTATGTAAAGCGATTGTTAACTTCTAAGCGACTCAGGTGCTGCAACCGGTAGAACGAACAAACGACAAGGTTGTTGTCGACTGGTCTGGCGAGTGCCGTTCAGTGTTCAGTCGCGTCGTTAATTTTGTATAGAGTGTCAAGTTTCGTTTCAAATTGTGTATATTAAGATAGGTCAGTTTGTTTACGGTAAAATAAAGAAGTACATATGTTAAAGTAATCCGAGCGTGTTTTAATTAAAGACTTTTAGTGATCGTGACTAATTATGCGATTTTTCGCTATTCTATTGCTTTGGGACATGACATTTTGGCGCAGCCGGTAAATTTAAGGTAAAAATTATTTGAATTTACCTGTGTTTTATATTTTACATAATAAACATAATTTTGTTTTAATAAATTGTTTTTTTGTTTAATGGAAAAACATCGGCTGTCGTAAGACGCCATTTAACTAGCAAATTTCGGCGAGTTATCGCCTGCTAGAATTTTTTATTTCAGAGAAAGTGTTAAATTTAAGATGTGATAAACTTCGCAATAAGTTATAAGGTGAAATATTTGTCAATACTTTGTGATATAGGTATGCGTTTTAGCTACGTGAGAGTTAGTGATATGAATTTCACCAGTTTTTAACGTCACGTAATAACGTCGCGTTATACTCACGGAATAAATCTTTGCACATAGCATTTGCTCGGCCAAATGTATTCGGGTTCCATGCGGTTAAGTAGGTAGAAAGTTTTAAATAAAGTATGGTGCATCTGATGTAGCGAGATAAGTAACGTAGAAATATTGAGAAAGTATGATATGTTTGATTAGTATATAGGTACGCATAAAAGAGGAGTTTAGCTTATTGAACGTAATAATTATATTACAGTTTTGAATTTTATGAGTACATATGTACAATATTAAAATTTTAAGATGTGCTAAAGTTTTTTTTGGAGTTGTATATTTGGGCTCGAATAGGATTATTTTAAGTTGAGATTTTAAAATATCGGGAATGAGTTTTGTAGGAATGTGAGTTGGTCAGGTCGTCGCATTAACATAGACAAGAGCTGTAGGGGACATTCTTCTCCGGGGTATCGATGTTATTAGTATAATAGCTTGGTCATAGTACTTAAATGTCCACAGGTAGGAGTAATATCTTAACTAGGGAAGAATTAGCACGCTATCAGGCAATATTGCAGAATTATGAACAGGACTGGCAATATATCGGGGGATCATATAACAGGGAGTTACAAAAGAGGTGGACAGAAGAAGAAGCGAAGAAATTACGAGAGGAATTGAATGAGAGTGCTAAAAAAAGCACAAAAGGCGAAGCTTTAGATCTATTAGTGACAGCAGCATTCGAAATTATCCAGAGTCGTGAAATAGAAGCAGAAGAAGCATTGGAGGAAGTCCAGAAGGAGAAAAAAGGGCTCTTAAAGAATATAAACTCGCTAAAGGTACAGCTAAAGGAGGCTGAGGAGACTACAGCAGAGCTAGAGAAAGAATTGGAATTCGATCAATCATCACAGGAAAATTCTAATCAAGAACTTAATGAGGTGAGCACGAGTAAGAGGTGGAATCCAAGGAAATTAGTATTCTTGGACCAGCAACAGGATAAAAAGGGGACCTCTGGGACGTTAAAAGACACACAGCAAAAAACGTCCAGTAACAGTAAGGAACAAGGTCGAAATAAACCCAGAACAGAATCTGTCAAGTCAAAAGCACCTCTAAAGAGCAACATGGCAACATGGTCTCTAAATACATGGTCTCTAAATACGTGCCAATGTTTTCAGGAGAAAGGTCTCCAAAGTTGGCAAAAGAAGTTTTTCGTTTCCTCAGTTGTAGCAAAGACTTGAACGATCGACTGGAAGCAGCAGAGCAAAGCATTTTTATTAAATGCATAAAATAACGTTTGTCCGATGACGCTTACTATCTAATAAGCACACATGAGCCAAAGGATTTTGCATCTTTGCAGCAGGCGATTAAACCAGCCTACATGCCACGGAAATCTTTCAGTGAATTACGCACTGAAATGTTAGCCTGTAGGCAGAGACCTGGTGAGGATACTAGAGAGTTTGCGGATCGGATGATGGAGCTGCTGGACCAGATCAAGTCTGCGGTATCAGCCAAATACCCCAATAAGGATGGAGGTTTAATAGCAGGGCTAGAGGTCGACGCGATAGCTACTTTTAAAGCTGGTGTCGGCAGTCAGGCCACACGGGTATACTTAACTGGAAGAAAATTCGAAGCATTAGAAGAAGTTCGAGAGGAAGCTCTCTACTTCGAAAAAGATTCGGAAAGGCTTCAGGCCATGGCACCAAGGACCTGGAGAAAAGCACCGGAACATGCCATGGAAGCACCACAGGAAATTTGGAAGACCAGAAACTTTTGTGAGGTCAGGCAGAAACAAACTCCAAAGCCTTTCCAAGCAGTACAGAGACCGCCAAGAAACTGGGAAACTCCAATCAGAGCAACACAGCAGCCTTGAGCGGCCAAGTGCTTCAAATGCGGACAGCCGGGACACTTTGCTAAAGAATGCCAGTGGAGAAAGCAGCCTCCTTACTGCACTAAATGCCGAAGCTATGGCCATGAGGCGCCAAGTTGCAGGAATCAGCAAGTCAGGTTCGCAGATACAGTGATAGACACCTCAACAGAATTCACTCAGAGAAGAGATGTTCTCTATTGCCTGTTTTGTAAGACAAGTGACCATTCTACGGATATATGTTTAAGAAAGTACCTAGCAGAGCATGGAACCAAGCCGCATGAGGGAAACGAGGGGCGGCAGCTGGGGACTCTTTCCGCAGCTGCCTTCAATTAAGAGAATCGGAGTATACCTAGTTAACCAGAGATAAAAATAGTGCAGTGGAATTAGGTTCATTAAATAATTGTTTAATCACAGTCGACGCAGACATAGGACCAGAAGGTAAGTTAGTATTATTAGTAGATACGGGATCTTCATGCAATATAATTAAGGTAAATAAAATAAAAGGAAGTACGCCCATATAAACCCAAGACACAATCACTATAGGAGGATTGTTTGGTACACAGAGAAAATCGTTAGGAACCTGTCAAGCTTTACTAGGCTTTGGTAGTAGCCAACAGACTTGTGTATTTCATGCCATACACGATACCGAATCCATACCAGCAGATGGAATATTAGGCATGGAGTTCCTTAAAAACAGAGCCGTTATTGATTGTGTTGGTCATACACTGTCAATTCAAAGCGTAGAAGGAAACAAGGGAGTAAGGCCACTTTTTGAAAATATAACAGGGAAAGAAAATGTTGATATTCTTACGTTAGATAGATATACCTCTAGTAAATCTGGTACAGAGAATCCGCAGGAGATTTCACCAGAAGTTGTAGGGCTAAAAGATATTGTACGCAAGGCAAGATAGCATCATAGCATCATAACATCATAGCATAGCAAGATAGCTTCAGATAGCATAGAGAAATACTTGAAATACGTGAGCAACAGCCATGAAACAGTTAATATACAACTGGAAGGAAAACGGATAACACAGAAGGAGCGGAAAATAGCTCCAGAGACGGACGAGCTGGATCTTAGGTAAAAGCAGGGAAATACCTTAACCGCGATTCTTCGTACAGAAGCTCAGCAAAGGGATTTTCATCCTGCAGTAGAAAGGTCTATAACGTGGTCCAAAGAAATGTGGGGTGAAGAGCAGGTAAGGGTAGCGGTTGAAAGGAAGAACGGACTAGGACATCCTCGCATGGAAGTCCATCTAAATAGCCTCGAAACTGAAACCTCTGCCTCTTTTCTCAAATTTCAGGACACGAAAAGACCAATACGCTTGGAGTCAAGAAGCGAGCAGCTGATAAGAATTCAATTCTCGAGCGATTCTGAACTGGTATGTATGGCAGAAGAGATATGCCCCGGTGTGTATTGTGGGAATACCCTGATTAGGCCCAGTAACGGACAAGCCTTTGTGGGAATTGTCAATGGTAGGACTGAGGCAATCGAAATAAAAAATTTTAAGCCAAAGTTGGAAAGCTGAAATAAGTATTTGGTAAGACCATTAAGAAATCCCGAGGGTAGAATGAAAATCACTCAGCAACGGCTTCAAGTAATGAAAAAATCTCTGGAGCTGGGAGATGAGCTGAATTCGGAAGAGAGGGAAGCAGTAATGCAAATCTGTTACGAATACAGCGATATCTCTCACTTACCTGGGGATAAACTAACGTACACTCCGACGAAAATGTTCAAAGTTCCCTTGATGGCCGACACCGGGCCCATAAATAAAAAGCAATATAGAATGCCTGAAGCCTACTGAGAGGAATGTCAGGAGCAGCTTAAAAAGTTGTTGGAGGATGACATAATCGAACATAGTAACAGCCCGTTCAATTTTCTAGTCTTATTAATACCGAAAAAGGGAACTGATGAAGCAGGTAAGCGAAAGTATAGATTGTGTGTGGACTTTGGCGAACTCAACAAAGTCTGTATTCCTTTTTCTTATCCACTACCCCCGGATTGAGGATATTCTGGATAGATTAGGTCATTCTAGGTATTTTACCACCTTAGATCTTGCAAATGGTTATCACCAGGTGTTGGTGGATCCGACAGATCGTGAAAAGACAGCTTTTAGCACAAACTTCAGTCATTTCCACTACAAGAGATTGCCATTCGGATTGAAAACGGCACCTCCATTCTTTCAATCTTTATTAAATGAGATATTAACAGGTCTTCAGGGGATTAAGTGCTTTGTCTACCTTGATGACGTAGTGATTTTTGCGAAAAATCCGGATGAACATAACGGAAAGTTACGAGAAGTATTTCAGAGATTTAGGGAACATAATTTAAAACTACAACCTACTAAATGTCAATTCCTGAAAAAGGAGGTAGTATACCTCGGGCATGTTTGTTCGGAGAAAGGTGTACAACCTGACAAACGGTTAGTAGAAGTGGTACAAAACTTCCCCGACCAAAAACAGTGAGACAGGTTCAGTCTTTCTTGGGGTTGGCAAACTACTATCGTAAATTTCTTCCCAATTTTTCAAAAATTCTGGCTCCAATTTATAATCTTTTGAGGAAAAAAGGTGAAGTTCAATTGGGGATCAGAATGCGAGAACTCCTTTAAGGTCATTAAAGAAGCTCTCACTTCGCCGCCAGTATTAATTTATCCAGATTTTAATAAGGAGTTCACTCTCATCACGGATGCGAGCGGGGAATCTCTAGGAGCAGTCCTAGAACAAGAAGGTAGGCCAGTTAGTTATGCCAGCCGCACTCTGAACCAAGCTGAGAAAGAAAAACTATTCTACCACGGAACGGGAATTGTTAGCCATTGTATGGGCTGTACGCAATTATAAATGCTACTTACTGGGAAGATATTTTAAAATCATAACTGATCATCAACCTCTCCGAGGGGTTTTTAAGGTTAAGGACACCACATCTCGCATGGTGAGGTTCCACCAAAAACTTTCGGAGTTTGATTTTGAAATTGTCTACAAGAAAGGTAGGGAAAATGGCAATGCGGATGCTCTTAGCAGAATTCCCAGAGATATAGAACAAGCTGAGCAAAAAATGTGGTAAGGAATATCCATGTTGTGCAGTTACTCGAGCACAGGCTAAGAAAGATACAAATGACGGAAAAGGGAAACAAGACTCTTCTCCGGAATCCGAAGATGAATGGGAAACAATAGAGGAGACTGAGAATAAGGAAGTAAGGCTACAAAAAAGCTCAAAGCCACAGAATGTCACTGATCCAAAAGACATCGAGGTAATACTGAAAGATTTTCATGACTCGCGATTCGGAGGGCACTTTGGGCGAAATAAAACCTTGGAAAGAATAAAAAGGTTCTTTCGTTCGAAGGGCATGAAGAAGGACATTGCCAAACATGTCGGGTGTTGTGCGAAATGCCAGAGAAACAAGCACTCCAGGGCGATTAAAATGCCGTTAGTGGTAACAGAAATTTCAGAAAAAACCATTCGACAAGGTATACGTAGACTTAGTGGGGCCGTTGCGTACTAGTCATAATGGTAACAAGTATATTCTGTACATGATGGATTGATCTGACTAGATTTGTTGACTTTGTGGCCATACCAGACCAAGAAGCGAACACCGTAGCGCAGGTCTTGTTCGAGCAAATCCTTAGCCGTTACTCATTACCCAATCTGTTAGTAACTGATCAAGGAGCTAACTTTACAGGCGAAGTTTTAAAGGCCCTTTGCAAAATGCTTAAGATAAAGAAACTGCAAACCACCGCCTATCACCCACAGTCCAATGCGGTAGAGCGGCAACATTCTACGTTAGCTAACTACTTGAGAAATTTTGTAGACCGGGAACCCCAGAGCTGGGATAACTTTTTGAGGACAGCAGCTCATGCTTACAATAACACGGTACATGCTGGTACAAAGCTAACACCCATGGAAACTCTTTTCGGATTTGTATCAGAAATCCCTAGAAAATTACAGCGTAAACCTTAACCGGTGTACAACACTTATAAGTGTCATTCGGTGTTGCGGTTCAAGTTACAAAAAGCGTTTGAACTGGCCAGGGAAAACTTACTCAAAAGCAAGCTATCTGCGAAAAGGTATTATGATAAGACAGCCAGGCCAGAAGCCATACATGTGGGGGATAAAGTTCTGGTGAAAGATTTATCTCGAGCGGGGAAGTTATCTTCAAATTTCAAAGGCCCTTACGAAGTCATTTACATTCACAGCCCTGAGAACCTTACTATCCTTCAAGGAAAAAAGCTCAAGAACGATTCACACGAATCGATTGAGGAAATATAATGAATAGTTTCAGCATAAAATTTGATCATTCCAGAAGACGGAAGCCTAAACGGAGTGCAGCACGAGGCAATAATTTTGAAATTAACGGAATTGGATTAATTAATTTATTTAATTTTTTTCTCTTCTTCCTCTTAGTTTGTTTCTTTATTACAGAATATAAACACGTACAAGACCAACACGGATTCATAAAGAAGATTACGCTGCGAAGGGCGAGAAGATAAGAAGATTAAGGCAGTCGATCTAAAGGAATAGTAAGTATAGTGAAAAAAAAGAAAAAAAAATATAAGAAAGGTTGAGAAGGAATTAAAATTACAATTAAAAAGAAGTAAAAAAAAGACAGAAAGAGATAAAAACAATTTAAATAAGAAAGTTGAAAAAAAAAATTATAGATTTAAAGGAACAATTTGCAAAAGAAGTAAGATAAGAAGATAAGATTTAAAGAGGAAAATTTAAAGTATATAGATATAGAAAAAATAAGAATAAGGGTTGCCATAGATTAGCATAGGGTTTAGTTATCAAGATGAAAGCAGTTATAACGGTAATATTTGCACTCATC
This sequence comes from Dioctria linearis, assembly GCA_963930735.1. Classification (NCBI taxonomy): domain Eukaryota; kingdom Metazoa; phylum Arthropoda; class Insecta; order Diptera; family Asilidae; genus Dioctria; species Dioctria linearis. The sequence goes on from OZ005740.1 coordinate 184,415,903, forward strand.
ACCTTGCTGGAGGCAGAGAAAACAGGCTATAATATCCAACCGATACCTCATACAGGAGTGTTGTTCGAGCATCTTGGAAAATTCAACTTCTACAACAAGCACTGGACTATCCTGTCCAAGGTGAAATACCGGATCTTACAGAAGATATGGAATTTGTAAATAATTGCACTAACATAATTACGCAGTTATGTTTGGAGGTGACACACGACGGAATAGTATCCAGGTGCACCATAGCGGCCAAGGAGATTAGAAGTTGAGTCTCGAAAATTTAGAAGCAAAACGAGGAACTGCTACACCATACCCAGAGTGAATCACCACGACGAAGCAGACGTTCAATTCTTGATGGATTAGGATCAGCATTCAAATACCTTTTCGGGACAATGGATCATGCAGACTCAGAAGAGATACATGCAGCCCTAGATGATCTTAGCGGAAAAGAGAACCGAACCTTCACTCTGTTGAAGGACAAAATAACGGTCATTAAGTCTACATTCGACGTATTCAACGCTACCAGAGTACAAGCGGCAGCAGAACGAGAGGAGCTAGGTAACAAAATCTCAGCATTAGTAAAAGCACAACAGGGTCAATATCGTGAATTTTCGGCATTGCAGCTCAGATTAGAAATGAGCGAAGTAATTACACCGATGACTCTTCATCTACGAGAAATCAGTGAGATGCAGGAAAATGTAATCAGTATGTTGGTCGCTCTGAGTGTCGGAAAGCTACATCATGAGTGAAATAATGAGGAACGCCACTCGTCAATTGGATTCAGATGAGAAATTCCAGAACTTCCAGTTGTTGACGCAGATTGCAAAAGTGAAATCCCTTCAAGTAAATCAAGGAATATTGATCCGAATTGAAATTCCACAGCCACAAAGAGTTGCATTCGATATGCACAAGATATATACAATTCCTGTTACAATAGACAACGCCGGGTATTACATATATGATCTGGATGCCGAATTTGTAGCCGCTAACAACCATGAACGGCAGTATATCCTAATGAGTTATCAGCAATATCAAGGGTGCCAGCAGCTTTCGACCACCGCCGAGCAGCCACAATTTCTTTGTCCACAGTTGGGACCGACCTTCACAGCAATGGGAGAAAATTGCGTATTAAACCTTTTCCGTAGCTTCAATTTGAACTCGACAGCATGTAAAGATCGAGTTATACCGAAATGGAACAGTCTTGTTCGAATGATGACGAGGAACCATTGGCTATTTGTGGTATCCGAAAAAACAAAATCAGAGGTGAACTGCCAAAATTCACCAACTACAATTGGAGAACTAACATCTACAGGGGTGTTATCAATTGAAGAACACTGCCATTTACAGATTGGAGACCTACGGATAGCTGCAGAGGACGACAGCCGGAAAAATATCTCAATTGGGCAGCCGAATCGTTTGGAGTTGCCAGCCTGGAATGACGTAGACATAGCTAAATCAAATAAGCAGAAAGCGGAAATTATAGAGAGTAAGGAGACTGGGATAAGACTGTTGACAGCCAAGAACTGCAACCAAGCATGGAAAGACAATGAGGCCGATATAAAGCGAGTACAGGAAACCATTAAGAACGAAGAGACTAGCAGACAATTTATTCCACATCACGTCCACATAGCAGCTACATCAGCTACCGGTTGTTTATGCATCTTCACCTTAGCAGTACTAGCAGGAGTAGTGTGCCATTTAAAGCGACAAAAAAGTGAACAGACTCGAACGATCATCAGCAAACCATTTACGGGGCCAATTAAATCGCGGGTATCCAAGCAAGCAGAATCCAGTATAGAAGTCATCATCCCAACAACAGCAGCCCTGCCAACAGCAAATTTACCTACCGTCGTCGGGAAACAGCTGGTACAAATAGAATAGTAGAGTAGTTATTTTATTGTAGTAATGTAATTAGGGAAATTTTGGGCACCCACAGAAATTAGAATGTTAAGGCTAAGGTTGTAAGATTAATTGAATTATTAAAAATTAGAGTACTTATTTAAGATACATCAAGTTTATAGTTTATTGTAACAGAGATAGAATAGATAAAAATGTAGAAATAAATTTTTTCTAATTTTGTGAGATGTTTGAAAAGTTATATTGTAAAAAAAAAAAACAGCAAATGTTAAATATATTAAAGGAGTATAGAAATATTGTAAGATGACAATAAAATTGAATGTGAGAAGCAATAAAAGAAAGTAAAATGCGGAAAAATAACAAAAATAAATAAGAATAGAATACAGAAAGCAAGGTAGAAAGAAAAACAAATGTAAGAAATGAAATATGAAAAGAAACTGTGAGAGAAATTGAATGTGCGAAAAAAAATAGAAAAGAGATATTATATGTAAAATGAATAACAAGCCTAAGAAATGTAATATATATAGGAATTTTTTTTTTGTTATAACAATGGAAAAAGATGAAATAATGTTAAAGAATATTAGAAAGAAATGAAATGCAAATAGAAAAATTAAATGTGAAATAAAGAGAAAAATTAAATGAGAAATCAAACTTGAAATAATGTACAAAAAAAAAAATATAAGAACAGAGAAAAGAAAATAAGAAGATTTAGATAGTAAATAGGTAAGAAAAAATGTAAAATAAAATCTGAACCGAACAGAGATTAAAATATTTTCAATTTTTAAGACTATTGCACTCTCCAGATCTAGTTCCCTGCGGAAACTAGTTTTTCCAAGGGGGGAGGGATGTGATGGCCCAATATACGGAAGATTCTTCCAGCAGCGAAATAATCAGCAATTGCTAAACAATAACTTCGCATAGTATTGTTCTGCAACTGTCGGTTGTTTTGCTGATTAGCCCAACAGCTGGCTGCGATGAGCGCTTAGTGGAGAAATCGACGATTGCAATAATAATTCACCTTCGCATGGTAATTATTATGTAAAGCGATTGTTGACTACTAAGCGACTCAGGTGCTGCAACCGGTAGAACAAACGACAAGGTTGTTGTCATTTGTTTACATCCGCGTTGCGAGTAAAAGTTTACTTCCGAATATTGGGGCATAAAAGACCAATGACTGGTCTGGCGAGTGCCGTTCAGAGTTCAGTCGCGTCGTTAATGTTGTATAGAGTGTCAAGTTTCGTTTCAAATTGTGTATATTAAGATAGGTCAGTTTGTTTACGGTAAAATAAAGAAGTACATATGTTAAAGTAATCCAAGCGTGTTTTAATTAAAGACTTTTAGTGATCGTGACTAATTATTCGATTTTTCGCTATTCTATTGCTTTGGGACACGACACAATGACCGGCATGTAAATAATGAGTAAACTATTTCCCCTACACTGTCAGGCATATAGTAAGAACCAATGACGTACACCTCTTGAATTGTGCTTTCGATAAACAATGATCGGCACATAGGCGCACGTACAGTAAATGATCAGTGATAGGCGCCTCCTCTTTTTTATCTTTTCATTTCTTCCTCTCAACTTTTAATTAAGATGATCCTTGATTGGCATTCACCATTTTTCGTTAAATTTTATTAAATATTTCCCCCCTACGGAAAATTCTTATGTATCCATTGAATGGTCATTAAAAACCCGGTCAGAGGGCATTAAGGGATTCAGTGTGCTTTTGATAGGAGATAGAGAACAAGAGAGTCTGTCGTGTCCGCAGTAAAACACTCGCGTAATCCACATATAAAACATTATTAATTTAATCTACTTTGAATAACCATACAATTCTTTGAATAACAACACAATTTGAGCTTCTTTACTGGTACTTATAACTCTTGACTCCTAATCGCCAAACATAACTGAGCAACCTGATCCACTCGCAAAGTCGGGTCACCTCTTAGAATCTTTACAGGCGGAAGCGACTCTGAGCTAGTGACCAGTGCAATACCTTGCAATTAATCGCAAAGCATTACATCAGTCACTGCCGTCAGCTGGAGACCCTAATACTGTTAGTAAACAAACAGTAAGCCCAGCTGAGCATTTCACTATGCGAAGTGAATTACTTAACCATGGCTTAATGCTTAATTACAACAGCAGTGGATGCAACAGTTTTTTAATAAACAATTCGCAATCGCCAAGCATTTTACAGTACGAAGTAAAAATGCTTAGATACTGCAAACTGCTTAATTAGTCGTACACCTGCTGCTGGCTAAAGTTATGATGTCACAACCGCAGAATGATTAATATTGGGCCACGACATTCCTCCCCCTGTGAAAAACTAATTCCCAGGGGGAATTAGATCAGGGTGCTCGGCTTAGTTTCAGCTACATTGTACATTTTATCATATACATATGTGTATACAATATTTGGTTTTTTATTTTAACATCTTCTAAATTCTATCTTAACAATAACTACTTCTCTTAATTCTGTGCTAATTTGAAAACCTGTATTTTTTCTATCTACTTTTTTTTTCTCGTGCTCTAATTTATTCCATCAAACAATCTTTTTGTCAATTATAATTTTATTATAACCTTAGCTCTAATTTTGATAGTTTAATAATAGTTTTACCACAATAACAAAATAAAACTGTAAAATTATTTCTAGGAATATATTAAAAACAATTCGCAATCGCCAAGCATTTTACTGTGCGAAGTAAAAATGCTTAGATACTGCAAACTGCTTAATTAGTCGTACACCTGCTGCTGGCTAAAGTTATGATGTCACAACCGCAGAATGATTAATATTGGGGCACGACAAGTCCCCCGACCACCGGTAAGGCCTCTTGTTCGAAGTAATAAGATACAGCAACATTGTTTTGTTTTTTAATAAATTGTAAAGGCTCAAAAGAAGCCAAGAGTCAATAAATAAAAGTATAACAGTGTTAAAGGACCTTAAAACCATAAAGGATTTTTTTAAGGGCTGGTGACCTTCTCTTGCTAGAAAGCACTCACAAGTCCTTTGTTGCTAGCGGCAACTAATACCCACACAACACCATATGAGACTTTATCCAAGGTATAAAAATCATTAATTTATAAAATTAAAAAATTTGTTAAAATATTTTTGTAACATAAATCGAGGGGGATTTATAAAATATAATTGTATTCAAATTTTCAGCTTTATCAATCAAAAATAGCAAACTAAAAAGCATAATAAATTTATTTCTAGGTCGCTCTCACTCCGCTCATAGTACCGACAATTTGAATATCACACGATCACAATATGAAGTACAACGACTTAAGGGGAAAAATAAGTGATGAATTTGTAAAAATGTTGTTTATATTTTCGAAAATGTTCCCATTTCGAGCTGTAAAAACACTGTACCATATACAACTGTGAAAAAAACAATCGCCGTCTAAGAAATTTGCTTGCATATAATTTGCAGTACTATTACGATTATAATGCTGCGTTCTTTTTTCCTGGTCCCTATAAAAGGAGATGCACGGATTTATAAATGAATAAAAATCATCAAATTGCCAGCTTTTGAAGAATTACAACCATATATTTTAGATCTACTTTGGCATTTTGTGAAAATTGAAATGCAATTTGATAACTTGCCCCCATAAAAAAAAATCATGGCTACCTATAGACGTTTTATAGAATGAAATTAATTTAAATTTCCAATGAACCAGTGCCAGTACAATATAAAAAAAACGCAGCTAATACCTCCATATCAGTTGTATTTCATCGCAAAATTTTCCTTCCGCGTGAAGCAATAATATTTTGTGTCGAAAGAGCTTCCAAAATTAACACATTCATATGCGTATTAATATTTACAAAGGTAAGCTTTGGTAGTGTTGCATTTACTCATTCAGTACATATTGACTGATGTGATGCCTGCTGGTACAGTGAGCTCAAAATTCAATACACAAGATGCGAGCTCTGCAAGAAAAGCTTTGACGATTGCATCCAAACTTTCAGATTGAGCTTTCAAATATTGGTTCGCAAAGCAAAGTTAATCTTGTCATCTCTTTAGCCTTTATTACTTTATGGTAGTATCCATAATAGACATTCAGGAGCACAGTGATGCAGACTGACAACAAATTGACATGAAATAAAGAATTGCAGTTGAGATCTTCTCTATTTAATAGTTACAGAAACAAGCTACAGATGACTGCAGAAAGACAATTCTTATTAAGAAATCTTTACCTGCAAATTAGAAGTTACTATATCTAGAAATTGTACCTTTGTGAAAATCATTTCTCTGAAAACCATATAAAAACTCAGTCTACGAACAAACTTTTCAGAGATGATGCGATTCCCAAGCCAAATTATAAGGCATGCTGCGCTTGCTTGCTCAAAATCAGTTTTAGATGCTCTTTATCATAGAAGGAAAAGCTAAATCTGTTTGCACGAAAAACACTTCATAAAACAAGAGCAGTCAAAGGGCAAGTTGAAAATGCTACAAGAGAATGCTTAGAAAAAGATTAAAATAATAGCTTTACTTTGGAAGATGAAGAATTGATGAACTGAAGGAAAAAAATAAATTTGTGAAGTCATTTATATTGAAATGCTAAATTTGAGTTTCATTCTGTCTTCTGTTAGGTGCATTTTACAGTGGCTTCTCTACTTAGATTTAATACCGATATCAATTTACTCAAAGCAAAATGAAATGAGTAATTTAAACAAAAAATGCATACTTTTATTTGATAAGATGTCAACAAGAAGGGAAATTGAATACAATGTTTCGCATGCTATAATTTTTGGTTACGAAGATTTAGGGCCGCTGGGTAGAAAAAAAAAATATTGCGACAAATATTCTTTTGATAATGATTCGCGGGCTCAATCGGAATTGGAGGCAAGGCATTGGTTTCTTCGCTGATTTTGTCAGAGGAAATGACCTGAATTTTATAATCAGTAATATTGTAGAAAAACTTTTGCGTAATGGATTTGAAGTCGTTGGAATGACATGTGATCAAGGGTCTAACAACCGATCTTGTATAAAAACCTTCGGTTGTACCATAAAAAACTTTTTTTTTTAAATATCAACGACAGAAAGGTATATTCCTTTTACTATTTTTGTAAATTCATTAAAGATGTACGTGACTGATTATTATCTAATGATGATCTAGTTGGAAGTTAGGAAATAGTTTCTTGGGAAATAATAAAAAAAATATGAATCCAGCAATGGTGAAAATCGTGCAATGTTTAAATTGACTGATTCAGACCTAAAGCCGAATAAGTTTGTGAAAATGAATGTTAAGCTCGCACCTCAAGTCTGTATTCACACGGTTTCATCAGCTTATATATATATATATATATGCAGTTCAATTAGGATGTTTTAAAGCTGACCTAGAGAAAGAAGTTACTCTTGTTGAGTTTTATAAGTTACTTTGTGACGAGACTGTTCTCAAGTACTCTCATCTGAGCAGCTTTATATTTCAATCTGGAACACGGCACGGTTACTGTAGGCCTACGTGCCTTCACGAGGATTGGGTTTCTTCTTGTTTATGAGTAGAGCAGCGATGGATACGGTGCAGCTTACTAGCTTCACTGCTAGTGCGTTTCAGTGGAGCAGCTTTCTAGCATTACTCCTAGTGTGTATTAGTGAAGCAGCTTATTAGCTTTACTCCTAGTGCAGATGTAGATGAATGGAGCAGCTTACTAGCTTTACTCCTAGAAAATGAAACAACTTGTGTTGTATGCCAATACCATTGCTTTTAATTTCATCACGGCATTCGTAAATACATATTACTTCCGTAAAGCGGTGCTTCATGGCATTTACACATTAATTTCCGCAAAGCTTTTGCCGGTTTGTTGTTGTTACATCACGGCACTCACTGCTTTCATATGCACATACGTAAATACTTCCGCAACCCGCTCGCCGCTTTGCTGCTATTATGACATCATAGTGAACCATTGCTTCGTTCACCTACATAAGTTCTAACGCTGGCGCAAGGTTATCAAATTGCATCGTGCGAATTCTTGCGCGCAGGGGTATTATGTCACTGCCTTCACTTGTTTCTTTATGTGATTAAGAAATTGGTGTAGGTCAGTAGCGTGTGACTTTATTCAATTAATGAACTTTGTAAATATGTTTGTAAATATGTTTTTACATGCAGCTGGGAATTATAATTCTGCATGCAATGAGAATGCTGTAGGTATGTATGTATCTACATGTTTGCATTTCTTCATTGATGCATGAAATTATAATTCTGCGTAAAGCGAAATAGATTCAGACATGTATGTATGCATCTGTTTAACTGATACAGCAAATGGGTGCCCCGTATGTAACAAATCTCCCCCTTTTAAAAAAAATGTCTTATTCTTGGGAGAGGAATAACGCATTAAATTATTTTACATGTATAATAGCTTGGGAACCTTTTGTATGTATAATACCTAATGCTGAGATAAGTACATGTGATGTGTAATTATATTGAAAAACAAGGCTCATCTAAGCGTGCTTTATATATTGTACATATTTTTTTTTGCTACAACTATTTTTATTTCTACTATTTATGTCTACATTTTTTCTGTACAACAATTTATTTCTACTATATATATTTTTTATACAATTATTTTTCATTATTCTTATTCGTAGATACTGCATGTGTAAATACATATTTTTTGGTACTAATATTGTTGTTCGTACTATATGTGTGAATACATATTTGTTGGTACTATTATTGTTATTCGTACTATATGTGTTAATACATATTTTTTCGGCACTATTATTGTTATTCGTACTACATATATGTGTGAATACATATTTTTTCGGTACTATTATTGTTATTCGTTCTATATGTGTGAATACATAATTTTCGGTACTATTATTCTTATGTTCTATATGTTCATATTGTTTTTTTTTATAAAATTTAACTTAAACCTATTTATCCATTTATAAATTATTCATTTTGATTTATTCATGATATATGTACATGTAAAGTAGTTGTACATGTGTAGTAGTTGAGTTTACCATTCAGACGTTTGTTATTATCTTTGTTGTGTAGAATTTTATTTAGAGATTTAACTAAACTACCTGTAAATGGCGGGTGCGTGGAATTGACTCAAGTTCAACACGGCTTAGTGTTTGTGGAAGTGGTGGTGGTGGGGGAATTGGTAAATTTTGTCTGCTACCTGCTTGTTGTTGATGGGTGGTACGCTGTTTAATGGCATCCTTTCTTTCTGAATGTTGCCTCTACAGAGGTTAGTTTTTATACCCTAGATGAAATCTATAGGGTACACTAAGTTTGTCATTACGTTTGTGACACCTCGAAATAATGATGGTAGAGCAAAATGGATTGGACACCCACGCATAATATTAAAACTTATTTTGATTTTTGCATGTCCGTTAGTCCGTCCTTGCGCACGATAACTCGAGAACGTGTATACTTAGAGAGCTGAAATTTTACACACGGACTTTAAAAAAAAAAGTAAAATTATGTTCGAAAATGAGACAAATCGGGCAACTCCTTCGTGGGGTTGCCATACAAAAATTTCGTTTTCCGTTATATATTTGAAGACTGAAATTTGGTACGTGGTGTTTTCATTGTACTAGCAAATAAAATTTCAAAAATGGACTAAATCGGGCTACCCATTCTTGGTGTTGCCATATAAAAATTTAAGTTTTTTATGTATACTGTGAAAACGATCAGTCCAAGACATTTTTATTGTACTAAAAACTTCTTCAGAATGTGAAATCCTATAAAATTGGTTATGATCATTTTTCTGTCCGACGAACCGTTCTAGAAATATACTCGAAAAACCACTGCAAAAATTAAAATTGCTCAAATGGGTACCCATACGAAATTTCATACGGACATTCATCTAGGGTATCATAAGAATTGGTATTAGACCAATATTAGCTTTTTTACTTGTTTAAATTGGGATTTGTTTGATAATTTGTGTATACCCGGAGCTCAGATTGTTTGAATACCACGAACTCTTGTATGGATAGATAGCTTGGCCATTAGTCGTGAATAGGCATGTTGGGTTGCCTTTTGTTGTTGTCTGAGAATTGTCGCCTTCGCCGTTTTTTTTTTGTTTTTTTTTTTTAAACAGCCATTATCCGTGAAATGGCTTCAATCTGTTGTTATGTACTGTTTTTCTTCGTTTACCGATTTGAATAACAGTATTAACAGTGTTAAAACCTTGTACCACTAGATATGGTCCTAGCAATATCTGGGAAAGTTTGTGTTTTTTAGCGGGGTTTTTCATTAAAACTTTATCTCCTGTTTTGAAGGTTACTGGACGTGAACGCTTATCGTAGTAGACTTTTGACTTTTCCTTGGTTTTCAGCAAATTTTTCCGAGCGGTAGCGTATGCTTTTTGTATTTTGTACCTCAGAAGGTGGTAGTAACGTTCGTGGTTGTAAATGGGCTCCGGCTCTCTTTTCAGATTAGAGGGAACATCCGCTGTGAATCCAAACATATATACATCATATGGAATACTATTGTATAAAAAAGCCGCGGTTCTCAGGAATCGATCCCAAGCTTTTGGATTTTCAGATCAAATAGCTCTCAAATACTCCACGAGGGGTCTGTGGGTTCGTTCCAGTGCGCCGTTGGATTGTGGATGGTAAGCGGAAGTCTGCGTTTTTTTTTTATTTGCAGAAGCTTACATACTCGTTTGAAAAGATCGCTTAAGAAGTTAGAACCCTAGTCAGTTACCACCTTTTTAGGAATGCGATAACGAGTGATTATCTCATCAAAAAATATTCCCGCTACCGTTTCTGCTTCGTCATTCGGCATGGCATAACAATCTACGAATTTCGTTAGATTGTGTTGGAAAGTCAAAATATATTTCTTTCCTGAGTGAGTTTCCTCAAGAGGACCTACTATGTCTAAATAAACTTTCTCGAAGCGCATAAGGGCAGTATCTGTTATAACCATTGGCATACGATACTCCGGGCGAGCCTTCATTTTTTTTGCATTTAGAGCACTTCCGAATATATTTCCTGATAGAACTAAGCAAGTTTTTCCACTTATATTTCTTCTTTATTCTTCTATAAGTTTTGATTACTCCTTGGTGATCACTAAATGCGGAGTCATGGTAGTCCTTTAAAATTGCTTAGATTTCCTCAGGGTCTGAGATAGTTTCCGTTAATTTATGCTGGGAATTTTTTTATGTTATTGTTCCAAGGTAATTCGTCCTGTTCCGATGTACTGCTTTTTAAGTGGCTGCTATAAGTTGAGCCGATTTCGACTGAGTTATTTTGGGAGTTCCGTGAATATTTTTGAATTTTGTGTGGAGTTTCTTGATTCTTGTTTATCTCTTGTATACTATTTTGTGTCTCCTTTATTTGGGCTCTTGTAACAACATGGCATTGTGCTTGTTGCTTTGATGACTGTGGAGAACTATAATCATCTTCGTCTATGTCGGACTCGAGCCGGTGATGTACCTGACCTTCGACAATGATCGAATTGGGGTTTGTTTGGTTTATTTGGGCAGGTATTCTACTAAGCGCGTCTGCATTGGTGTTAAATTTTCCAGGCTTGTATTCAATTTTATAGTCAAACTCGGAGAGTTTATGGTGAAACCTGACTAGTCCTGAAGTTGGATCTTTTGCATTGAATACGCCATTCAGGGGCTTGTGGTAGGTGTAAACCGTAAAAGCTCTACCTTTTAAATAACACCTGAAGTTTCTGGCGGCCCACACAATAGCGAGCAACTCTTTTTCTATTGTGGAGTATTTTTGTTCCGCCTTATTTAAACTTCTACTTGCATACGATATCGGTCTGTCTTAACCTATTGCCCCTTGTGATAAAACCGCTCCCAATGCCTCATTGCTAGCATCGCTTGTTAGATTAAAAGTTTGGGAAAAATCTGGATATTTGAATAGAGGTGGATTTATAAGGGAATTTTTAATCTCATTGAAAGAGTCTTGGCACTCTTGCGTCCAATTAAATTTGACGTCTTTCCGTAATAGATTTGTTACTGGCCTGACTATCTTTGAGAATTTAGGGATGAACTTGAATTTGTCGGATAGTTCGTGGTGGAGGAAAATTTTGGACACAGCTTGTTTTACTGGGATCTGGAAGTGCCGCTTCGTTTGAGCATTTGTGTCCGAGGTATACTTACTTCTCTCCAAAGGAACTGACACTTTTCGGGTTGTAATTTAAGATTCGAAGGGTTCGAAGTCTGTCGAATACATTAGCCAGTATCTCGTTATAATCTTGATGTATCATCGAGATAGACAAAACATTCTAATCCTTGGAGACCCGTTAGAATATAATTCATCAGGCATTGAAAAGTCGCAGGTGGGCCTTTCAGGCCAAATGGCATTCTCTTAAATTCATAATGCGCGTAAGCGGTACTAAACGCAGTTTTAGGTCTATCCCTTGGGTCAACCAGTACTTGGTGATATCCGCTTGTAGTAAAATACCGCAAATGCCCAAGCTGATCCAGTATATCCTCTATCCTGGGTAATGGAAAGGCAACCCCTATAGATTTCTCGTTAACTTTACGGAAATCTACTACTACCCCGCCAACGTTTATTGCCATCAGGCCCAGCTTTCTTGGGGATTATGTCATTTTCTTACATTTCCTTAATTTTCTCTTTTATTACAGCCCGGTATGTTTCTGGAAGTCTATACATCTTTTGATTTATGTTTGGCTGATTGCGCAATATGGGGATGGTATGCTTTATGGTATTAGTGCACGGTAGTTTAACTCTCTTTGGATAAATAAAAAAGGTCGTTATACTTATAGCATAACTCAAAAATTGATTTTTATTCTTCGTGATTTAAATTTTCTTCCAACAGTAATTCTTTACGTAATGCCACAAGTCTGTCTGGGTTATAGCTTTTATTATGGTTTACGTTTATTGAATATGGATTGGAATTAAGTTCTTATTTGTCGTTTTTGACGTGGTTTGTGCTTTTGTTTTGTGCACGAAGAAAATATGGATTGGAATTAAATTTTAATTTGTCGTTTTTGACGTTGTGTGTGCTTTTGCTTTGTGCACGTAGGAAATGTGAATTGGAATTAAATTTTAATTTGTCGTTTTTGACGTTGTGTGTGCTTTTGTTTTGTGCACGAAGGAAAGGTCGACCACCCTTTTTCTGAGTACTTTGGGTATTTACGTTGTCTAAAGGTAAATAGAGATACTGTGTGTTGTAACAATTACTTGGAACTAGAGTAAGCGTTAAGTTCTTTAGGAATACTGGTTCCGTGTTTACATTTAGATCGGATAACGCCACGAAGCTTTTATGAGGACTAACTAGGCAATTTGCGACAAATACTCATTCTTGGATCTCCTGAGACAAACAGATCATTTCTCAATCTATTTGTAACGGTATGCTGTACTACTTCATATTGCCTACTTTCATCTTCTTTTGAGGTGTTCGGAGTTTCTTCCATTGAAGGTAAGACATTTTTGTTATCTGGTGCCCGTGGTTTAAATTGCTCCTCCAATTGATTACTTGGTATTTCCTCTCCATTTTCTAGGGATGTTTCGAGAGGTACCGTGAATTCAATAGGGTTTGTTTCCGTGCGAGGGAACCGCAGTAATTTATTAGGCCCTTCGATATTACAATTTTTTGCATGAAAGTCATTGCCTAACAGCCCATCGTGAGAGATTTGGACAATGTCTTCTACTACCTGGAGTTTGCATGGGATACTGCGGCTTCATAAAAAGTTGCCTTGGCAGTTTCCCAATGGGGTTTTCAAAGTCACCTTTTGGCTTCGTTCTATATGTTCTGAGTTATCTAGTGCTTCCTTTTTTATGATGCTTACTTCAGCTCCAGTGTCTACTATCAGCCGAACGGCTGTGTTTTTGCCTATGTCCTGTGGTAAGTCTACCACTGGGACATTTCCTCTATTTTATTGTTTTTTTGTTTGGGAGGACCCTGAAGTAGTTTGCGCAGTTTTATTTAATGTCGAGCCGGAGATTTTTCGGTCGACTTTATGCCGTTTCCAGAATGTGTGGCCTCCCATCGTTGTTTCTGCTGACAACTGGACACCGTATGACTTTTTCTCCCACAGAAGTCGCACATATTATTTATGTAGGTAAATCTTTGTTCCCTAACTGCAGAGCCCCACCGAGCATTGTTTTAGAGTTTGCAATGTTCGGGTGGTGCCTTAATGTTCTGTTTACAATATTGGGCAACATGGCCCTTCACTCTGTAGTTAGTACAATAAGGAGTATTTTTACGCTGTAGGCACTCGTCATACGTGTGCCCCTTGTAATTGCAGTACCTGCAGGTGATCTTGTGTTTATCGTATTTTTTTTCTGCCTGCTCGTAAAAAGATTTCCTGTTTGGAGGTGGACTTCCTAATGATTTCCTTGTTATGCTTGTTTGCGGAGAGCGCCAAGAATTTTCTGGGTTTCCGTCGGTACTAAAGGATACTGAAGTTTCCTTTGGTGATTCCGCTTTGGAGGTATACCAATTTCAGTTTTTATGTTATGTCTTCCGAATTCCTTTGTGTAAGGGTGGGAAAACATATTTACACTCTCAGGTATGGCATAACCATAGGTATTAGAGAAATTTGGGGTATAATGTCTTAGAAAAGGGTCCACTTGGAAAGACTTTGTTGGGTTAGGGATATAGTTTGTTGGTTGTGGAATGAAAAAGAGTCCTTGTTGTAACCTTTCCATATCTAATGCCTTTTGGATGAGATTTTCTAAAGAATTTTCATTCAATGTGAGTAAATAGGCGCTTAGTTGCACCACTCTTTATGGAAGCCATAGCAAAATCTTCTATTTGTTGTTTTACTACTTTAAAATTTCAGATTCGTATTTCCTCTGTGCTGCCTCGTTGCATTGAATTAAAAGATTCTTTAATCTATTAGTAAATGAACTAAATGATTCTGGCGGATATTGCCGGCAAGTATTTAACTTGTTTATTAGTTCATGGTATTTTTCACGAGGTAAATACGTTCGGTAAAGCAGTTGTTCGACTTCTTCAAAATTTGTGAGAGAGCTGGACGCTATTAATTGATACGCGTTTCCTCTCAATCTGGTAGGGAAAATCTGCACGAAGGCTTTCCTTTCCTCTTCCCCTAGATACTGTTGCACTTGCTTACAACAGCCTATAAAAGTCTGTAATTCTGTGAGGATTTGCGTTTCCTCTCAATCTGGTGGGGAAAATCTGCACGAAGGCTTTCCTTTCCTCTTCCCCTAGACACTGTTGCACTTTCTTACAACAGCCTATAAAAGTCTGTAATTCTGTGAGGATTTGCGCGCTAATTTCCCCAGAGAACAAGGTCACCATTTGTGCCGTCAGTTTTACTACTTTTTCATAGTTTACCGTCATTTTGTCTGTTTTATTTGGTTGTTCTATGCAGGAAGTGATTTGAGTGTTTATACTCGAATTTGGTGTGGCTAACGCCTCCTTGGATACTAGAGCGCCTAAACTATGATTTCATGCGAGGAAATTAATTAGACTGTGCCCTCTGAAGCGTTTGCCTGAGCGATAGTCGCGATACCAATTTATGGATGGTCTGCTTCGGGTTGGAGGACTTGTGTTGTCAAACGACAATGAGCTTATTGCTGCCTCAAAATCTGAGCCAGGAGAGCTTTGATCAGTTCTGGGCATGAAAGCAGCACCCACAGAGTTTTTACGCAATAATTGATAGGGGGGGGGGGGGGGGGAGGAGAAAATAGGTAGTTTCGCTAAATTTGTTTCGTAACCGAAGAAATTAGAATGATTAATTGAAAATTGTTCTACTGTTTTTGTTGCTTACATGCACATATATCGCAGTGACTACTACTTCTACTTAACAATTGTAATTAACTTACTTTTTACTTCACTTTAGTTGAAGAGACGGAAAAGGAAAAGCTTTATCGTCTTTCTCCGCTACGCAGATATGATGCTGTATTATTCCAGTTGGGGGCTTCTTTCCTCTAATTGTTGTTGATACTGGTATCTTTCAAGACAAAAAGTGGATGCCTTTTATTGTTGTTAGAAATGCCCAACGTCTCGGTTTTGTGTGCCAGATTCAAAAATAATGCGCTCTTATGCACTCGTTTATGTAAATTCGAGAATGAAGGTTTTTCAAGGGTTTGTATTTATTTAACTTCCTTGATCCTACCGGCTGCGCCAAAATTGTTGAGTTTTATAAATTACTTGAGACGCGACTGTTCTCAAGTACTCTCATCTGAGCACCTTTATATTTCAATCTGAAACACGACACGGTTACTGTAGGTGTACGTGCCTTCACGACGATTGGGCTTCTTCTTATTTATGAGTAGAGCAGCGATGGATATGGAGCAGCTTACTAGCTTTACTCCTAGTGTGTATCAGTGGAGCAGCTTACTAGCTTTACTCCTAGTGTGTATCAGTGGAGCAGCTTATTAGCTTTACTTCTAGTGTAGATGAATGAAGCAGCTTACCAGATTTACTCCTAGAAAATGAAACAACTTGTGTTGTCTGCTGATACTACTGCTACTGCTTCTTTATCCCAAAACACCAGAATATTTATACAATAATTCTTGACTTAATGCTATTGCATTTTTCTTATTACACTAAGCCAAAACCCTCGAGAATACTTCACAAGCCATGAAACGGACTCCCTCCCTACCACATGCGAGGCCCAACGTAGTCCTTACATTCTAAAATATTTGCAGTGTTCTTATGTAGAAGTGACAAAAGTTTGATTTGAATAGCTTCTCCACCCTAAACTACTATTCATACAGAAAAATGGCGTTGTGTTAATCTTAAGCATGCTTTCTTATCTTCCGAACGTAAAAAAAATTCCATACCTTTCCTAACAAAATTATTTAAAAACAAGTGAAAAAGCTAGAATTGGTCTAAGACCAATTCTTATGATACCCTAGATGAATGTCCGTATGAAATTTCGTATGGGTACCCATTTGAGCAATTTTGATTTTTGCAGTGGTTTTTCGCATATATTTCTAGAACGGTTCGTCGGACAGAAAAAATAATTATAACCAGATTTATAGGATTTCATATTCTGAAGAAGTTTTTAGTACAATAAAAATGTCTTGGACTGATCGTTTTCACAGTATACATAAAAAACCTAATTTTTTATATGGCAACACCAAGAATGGGTAGCCCGATTTAGTCCATTTTTGAAATTTTGTTTGCTAGTACAATGAAAACACCACGTACCAAATTTCAGCTCTCTAGGGCGACTCGTTCTCAGGCAGTGTTCAAATATATAACGGAAAACGAAATTTTTGTATGGCAACCCCACGAAGGAGTTGCCCGATTTGTCTCATTTTCGAACTTAATTTTACCTTTGTTTTTCAAAGGCTGTGTACAAAATTTCAGCTCTCTACGTGTACGCGTTCTCCAGTTATCGTGCGCACAGACGGACGGACGGACAGACGGTTGGACGGACGGACGGACGGACGGACGGACGGACATGCAAAAATCAAAATAACTTTTAATATTATGCGTGGGTGTCCAATCCATTTTGCTCTACCATCATTATTTCGAGGTGTTACAAACGGAATGACAAACTTAGTATACCCCTTTAGATTTCATCTAGGGTATAAAAATTATCTTACCAAATGGCAACGATTCCTCAAACAAAAATTCTCCGCTGAGTAATCATTGTAATGTCGCTGTGCCGTCATGGCATGCCGTGGGCTGATGATATCGAATGTAGGTACCTATAGATTCGGACTCCGGCTGCACATACACACATGTAATTATCACTCAGCTGAGTGGTATTGAGCGTAAAATGGTAAGGTTACTTTGTAATCAAAACAATTTTATTATTTTGTTAAGTAAGGTATATAGGAAGTGTAGCCTTTGGGAAGGTAAGGAACCAAGCTTTAAATTAATACTAGACTATTTTTCTTTATGGATAGTAGTTTAGGCTCTATAGCATATATAAAGCCAATGTTTAGCACTTTTCTATTAGTATCAATATAGAACATTTTAGAAAACGGACTAAGCACGCACACATATAGATGTCTGCTTCATGGCTTGGGAAGTATTCTCGAGAGTTTTGGCTAAGCGCTTGTAATTTTAATTTCATCACGGCATTCGTACATACATAATTATTACTTCCGTAAAGCGGTTCTTTATGTCATTTACACATTCATTTCCGCAAATTTTTTCCCGGTTTGTTGTTGTTACATCACGGCATTAATATGTACATACATAAATAATTCCGCAAACCGCTCGCCGCTTTGCTGCTATTATGACATCATCTTGAACCATTGCTTCGTTCACCTAAGTTCTACCGCTGGCACAAGGTTATCAAATTGCATCGTGCGAATTCTTGCGCGCAGGGGTATTGTGTCACTGCCTTCACTTGTTTCTTTATGTGATTAAGAAATTGGTGAAGGTCAGTAGCGTTTGACTTTGTTCGATTAATGAACTTTGTAAATATGTTTGTAAATATGTTTTTACATGCAGCTGGGAATTATAATTCTGCATGCAATGAAAATTCTGTAGGTATGTATGTATCTACATGTTTGAATTTCTTCATTGATGCATGAAATTGTAATTCTGCGTAAAGCGAAATCGATTCAGACATGTATGTATGTATGTATATGTTTAATTGATGCAGCAAATGGGTGCCCCGTATGTAACGTATGTAACACTCTTCACACCGCAAAATTGGTTTTGAAGATGAAGTTATTGCGATTCTGGTTCGTCTAATTTATTAGATTTTCGAACCTTATTTCAAAGTGTGGAAGGATTAGATAACTTGGCGTGTAATAACGAAGAACATGAAAATGTTAGGTGTATGCTCATACACCAAATGAGTTACTCATAGAGTGTCTGATAAGAATGTTCCTGGGGACATCTTCAGTCGTTGATTGGTCTGTATAGATTTTCACAGTAATCTGTCCTGGAGTAGCTTGAATAAGCTTAGCTCCCTTTGTACGTCTAGTGGAGTAGCTTGAATAAGCTTGGCTCCCTTTGTTTGTATAATGGAGTAGCTTGAGTAAGCTTGGCTCCCTTTATTAATAAAACCACTTGGCTTCTGTAGACTCTTCACCTCTTAAGACACGACTTTCGACTCGCTTTATTCTAAAAATACAAGTATATTTATACAAAATTGTTCACTTACTTTTTTTTAAATGCCATTGGTTACATTTCTTAATTTCTATTTCCTTGTGGCACTCGCTGCCTCATGTATATACATATGTACATCAATTTCCGCATCTAAACATCTTTTTCCCCAAAGTTCTTTTCGCTTTGCTATTGTTACATACATATTTTTATTTCCACAAAGCTATTTGCTGTTACAAATCTTTTATTTCCGCAAAGCTTTTTTCGCTTTGCCATTGCTACATATGTATATACACACATGAATGTCAGTTATCATAAAGCGGTTGCCGCTTGTTATTATGACATCATTAATGTGAACCATTCATGCTCTACCGCTGGCGCAAGGTTATCATTTTGCAACTTGTGAACTCTTGCGCGCAGGGGTATTATGCTACTTGATTTACCTTCAATTGTTTCTTCAAATGATTAAGCAATTGACGTAGGTCAGTTATGAATGGCTTTTTGCATGTAGGTATGTTTGTACATGCATTGATAGGAATTACAATTCTGGTTGCAATGGAAATGATGTAGGTATGTATGTATCTACCTGTTTACATTTCTTTATTGCTAGGAATTGTAATTCCGCATGAAGCAAATATGACATATGTATGTATGTACATTATAATAGTACAGCTGTGCAATGTTATGTAAGATGTTCATGTAACAAATCTCCCCCTTTTTAAAAAAAAAATGTGTTATTCTTGGAAGAGGAATAATGCATTTGAACATGGTTCAATCGTTTGACAATTTCGACAAATTAGCATTTTATGATTTCATATGTATGTATATATGGATATGTATATTGCCAGAGATGTACGCCAGAGTATAGACGTGTTTTCGAGTGGCTCCCGAGTTGGCTTGGTATAAAGTAATATATCCGTGATCGAAATTGGAAAAATCTCATTTTGGTTTCCGATAGTGTGTCCTGTTGGTGTGTATCGTTATTTCTGTCCTCTCCGCTCATTATGGTGGGGAAAGATAACAAAAAAGAGAAAACTTCCATCAACTTCGAATACTGATGCAGGCTCCCAAGTTGTAACGAGAAGTGGTGTCAGTATGACAGAGCTTTCGCCAGCGATCGTGGAGAAATTAATTCAGACATTAGAAACTAGATTTCTGCCCATGATCGAACTGTGCTTGCAAAAGGTCGAGGAACGAATCTCCGCAATAATTGATGACGCCATACGCTCTTTCGATGAGAGAATTAAAGATTGCGAAAAACTGAATACGAAAGTCACACAAACCATGAAGTTTCTTCAAGATCAACTTGATGACGTACATAGGAATCATCGCCTCAGCGACGTAATTAAACGTGGAGTACCTTACCAACAAAATGAAAATCTGGTAAACACTTGTAAAAATATTGCTGCTGTGGTCGACCATCCAATTTCGCCATACATTGATGCTTTTAGCATTAAAGCAAAGTCTCTTCGCAATGATAACCCTATTGTAGTACGTTTCTCGTGCCCAACAGAACAAAGAGCTTACCTATCATCATATCGTCTACGAAGGTGTATCCAGCTTGCTGATCTCGAAAATTTCTCTTGAGACTCTATAATTTATATAAATGAGAGCTTGACTCTCAGAAATATCTCTCTCTTACGTGAAGCATTGAAACTCCGTAAACAGGGGAAAATACATTCAGCCCGCACAAAAGATCGACTGCTATATGTTAACGTTCGTCTAGCTAGTAATGAACTCAGAATCACCCGAGGAGACCAGTTAGATAACCTTGTACAAAATTAGATTTTGCGTGGCTAAACATAATATGCTGCTAATTCTAGTTTTCATTCTGCGATGATTGTAGTGTTGTGTAATTATGTGTCTGAGTGCACCGGCAGTCTTTTCCACGTCTATGAGTATGGACCAGGTAAGAACTGTATGGTAAATACTAGGAAACCAATTTTCGGGTTTAACCCTTTCAAACCGGCATTGTTCTTGGAAACCTTTTTATTGTTTGTACTTATGTTTTAGAATTACAAAGTCGTAAATAAGATAATTCCCAGTAAAAATTGTAAAAAATTGGTGGGGGACGCGATTTATTACGCGGGACATATATGTCCCAGCCGATTTCTCATGTGGGACGTATATGCCCTGGGAGGGCGGTACATACTCATCTAATAAAATAAAGTCTTAACAAAAGTAACGAAAGTTTATTTCAAAAAGCAATTAAAAAAATAAGCAAGTAATTCAGTCAAAAATAAGAATAAGCGTCCACCTCTAGTATGATATGGTGCAAAACATGCTTACATAGAGGCTCTCTGCATTCACCACAAACAGTTTTGGTCCGTTTTTCTTTTCCAGTCGCGCTGCAAGACACACAACGACGACGGGAGGGTCCTTCCATTGGTAGATGAAGACTCACGTTTCCTGGCAACTTGATATTTTTTGATCTACGACCACTCCTGTGCGATCGAGCTACTGCTGCTGTCTTTTCTCCATCTTCTATCAAATCCTCCGCCAATGACACCAAAAAATCAAGAAATGGTTGAGCCTTTGTTTTGTTGAGAATCTCCTTGTACAGAACCCAAGAATTTACCACAGCCATCATTAGTAAACGATAGAAGACTTTCTTCCACCATTTCGCTGATTTTCTATCAACCTCGTATAGACCCGACATTTGGTCAGCTAAGTCTACTCCACCCATAATCTCCCGATAAAATTTTATGATTTCTGGGCAAGGAATGGTCATTTTTGTTCCATCAGGTGAAGTTTTTACGACAGAGGAAACAGTACTTGAATGACAATTACTTAGTACCATCACTTCCTTAGTGTCATGCCATTTTGTGTAGATCACGCCCTTATTGTTAGCACTGAACTCATATTCCCCACGTTTCAATTTATTTGAAAATTTTGGAAGATTTTCCTGTTGGTCATATATGTACCTAATGCCGCAAAATCAAGAATTTCCTGTAAGCGGACGCTGGTAAAAAATCGGTCGAAGCACAACGTAACATCAGGAGTTGTAATTGTCCTGGCCAAACTAGTTACGATGCGTTCCCCCAAAGTTCCTTGCAGTTGCTCTGTCTCTCTTAATTTGTATACTTGGAAGTCATAAGTATAACCTGATTCAGCATCGCAGCGCAGCCACATTTTAAATCCACGTTTTGTAGGTTTGAGAGGGATTGTTGGAGTAGTATGGACATAGAGTAGACGTCAGTGTTTTCGCTCCGTGTTTTAGTTGATTTTTCCGCAATTTCAAGCAGTTGTTTTTAATTAATTTGTTAATTCAGTTTCACCACGTGATACCTGTGACAAACTTGTGGTTGACATTTTAACTCCGATTTAATATTTACGCTGGTAAATTAATTTTAATTTTTGGATTTGTTAGTATTCGCGATGGCCCCTAGCAAAACACAAAAGGAGAAAGAGAGAAGCAACTCTGAGAGTATTGCTCCTATACAAACACGTAGTACTCTTAAAACTAACACCAAGGAGGAGCAGAAACGTACTGGGGAACCGGACATCGCTAATTCTCAGCTAGAGAATCGACTGATGGATTTTCTCAATGGTGCTCTTAGAGTGTTCGAGGAAAGACTCTCCTCCAAGTTAGATGAGGTTATTGTCTCTTTATCCACCCGCATCAGTGCTATAGAGTGTAGAGTTACCGAAGTTGAAGCCAAATACAAAAATATGGCTGCAGTAATAGATGACCTTCAACGTATTCAACGTCTCCCTGATGCCATTATCAGGGGTATACCCAGACGCGAGACTGAGCATGTTCCCATATTGTTACAAAACATTGCTAGAGAGATCAATTATCCACTAATGCCTACTGTTGATGCCTTCCGTTTGAAACCGAGATCATCGACCCATGACTCATCGCAGCGTAATGTATTGCCTTATAATCATAGCATGCCTATAATTGTGCGTTTTGCATGCGCTCGTGAAAAGCATGAATTCTTGTCAGCATTCAGCAGAGCCGGGGGATTAAGTCTCAATCGCATTGATGGATTCACTCAGGACAGCAAAATACATGTCAACGAAAGCCTCACGCCTAAAACTAATGTGTTGTTAAGAGAAGCTCGTCGACTGCAGAAAATTGGACTCTTAGAATCTGTGAACACGAGAAGCGGCTTTGTTTATGCAGAAATGAAAAAGAATGATTCAGCTACTAAAGTAACCATAATAATGTGGTGCGTTTGTCAATCCTACTGTTCTTAAATTTTTTTTCTTTTTTTTCTTTGCTCTTTAGTTAATATTGTTCTATTTTGTTTTTTTTCTTTTATTTTTTTTTTAATTTTCTTGTAATATTTTCATTTTCAATTACCATTTATTTTCTATTTTTTTTTTATTTTTTGACTTTACCTCAATTTCATAGAATATGTGCTCTCTCTATGTTGTATTTGTTAGCACTAAATCTGTTCTGCTGGGTGCAATCGATGCTGTCGTGCTGTTCTTTTTAAAGCCTTTTATCTTGGCTCTTGAAGGTACTGACGGGGGTATTAATGGCAATTATGATTACGGGTAGAGCGTTTGGTGGTCTGGACGGTGTGTGGGCTCTGATGAACATCATGGGTAAGCAGAGGAGTGGACTAAACATATGTTCAGTCAATGCCAGAAACATAAGGAATAAGATTGATGATTTTCTTGAAGTTTTCAGAAATAGTGACGTACAAGTGTTGCTGGTCTGCGAAACCTGGCTTCGGGAGCATACTCCCTCATCCATGGTTTCTATACCGGGTTTCAAGCTGTTCAGAAATGATCGCCTCGGAAGAATGGGTGGTGGCGTAGCTGTCTACGTAAAGGAATTCCTAAAGACCAAAGTTTTGTCAATATCTATAGAAGAAAATCTTGAATTTATTATCGTGGAAATTAGTTGTGGTTATGAGAAGCTTGCTGCGTCAGCGGTATACTGCCCACCAAATAATTTTAATTCCGAAAATGTCTCTGAATTTGAATGAGTATTCTCAGCTTTATCTCAAAGGTATGATGATGTGGTAGTTGGTGGCGACTTTAATGTCAATATTCTGTCTACTGACTCACGATCATCGAATTTTTCTTTCCTTGTTCAGTCCTTACATTTAAACATAATGAATTCATCTCCCACTTTCTTTAATTCAATGTATCCATCGCTCCTTGACGTTTTTCTTGTTTCCGTCCCGGACCGTGTCTTGTTTCAAAATCAGATTAGTCCGTTTAATATTCTGGACCATGACATTCTTTTTCTGACTTATAATTTCCGCTTTGACCCCGTTCCCCCTATCCAAAGATTTTCCTACAGAGACTTTAAAAATATTGATGTAGATGGGCTACTTCTTGAGTGCGGCACCCTACCTTGGCATCGGATCCTTGAATGCTCATCAGTTGATGAACAAGTAACGATTTTTAACGGCCTCGTAACCTACTTATTTGAGAAATTTGTACCTCTTCGTGTCAAACGGGTTAATAGCTGCTCTCCCCCTTGGTTTACAAATGAAATTAAATTGCTAATTATCGAACAGGAGCACTTGTACCGTGAATACAGACGATTACGGACCGACCGCGCTAGGGCTCTGGTTACCACTACGGTTCGTAATCTCAAGAGGCGATACTATCGTTGCAAGCTTAACCCTGAACTACCAACCAAAACACTTTGGAAGAACTTAAAGAAGGCAAACGTGTACGGTAAAGATAAGTCCAACTGTGATTATAGTCCAGAAGCTCTAAACGCGTTTTTTGCCACTTGCCCAAATAATTTACATCAGATTACCCCTAGCGACATTGATCTTGAATATAACCCACCAACTCGTGATAACTTGGATGAGGCTTTTAGCTTTCGGGGAGTATCCCTGGATGAAGTTTGGTTGGCGGTTTGCTCCGTTAAATCGGAAGCTGTTGGTGCTGACAATATCTTTCCGCGTTTTATCAAACTACTGCTTCCATTTATCGGTCAGTACATTCAGCATATCTTTAACTCGAGTATTACATACTCCGTATTCCCTCGAGCTTGGAAGACAGCGACAATACTTCCTATCGCAAAAAATGCTTTACCCAAGGATATTTCCGATTTTAGGCCAATCAGCATACTCCCCTTTCTGTCTAAGGCCCTGTAAAAAATTATGCATAGCCAAATAATCAGCTTCATCAATGCGCATAAGTTGTTATCCAAGTGGCAATCGGGTTTCCGGCCTTTCCACAGCTGTGAAACTCCAATGCTAAAAGTGACCACAGACATAAGAATTGCTCTGGATAATAACGAACTGTATATATTGTCGCTACTGGACTTTTCTAAGGCTTTCGACAGTGTAAAGTATGACATGCTCCTGAATAAGCTAACCACCTATTTCGCATTCTCGAACTGTTTCACTAGACTATTGAGATCATTTCTTTACGACCGACTTCAACAGGTGAAGATTAGCAATCAGCTCTCCAGCCTCTCCTCAGTCAAATGTGGAGTTCCCCAGGGCTCCATACTGGGTCCTCTTCTCTTCATGTTATATATTAATGATCTCTGTTACGTTGTTAAGGATGCTAATATTCATTTATATGCGGATGATGTTCAGCTGTATCTTAGTCGGCCAATAGCTTACCAAGAGGATTGCATCGAACGTATCAATCTGGACCTTGCCAGAATATCTCTGTGGTCTCTGCGGGACGGTCTTGTACTCAATCCGACTAAATCGCACTGTATAGCCTTCTATAACACAGATCCTGGGTTATTGGACTTACCGCCAGTAAAGCTTAACGGCGCCATATTACCCTACATGAATAGTGTGAAAAGCCTTGGAATCTCAATCCATTCCCGCATGAAGTGCTGTTCTCATATCTCTGACTTTTTGAAAAAAATTTATTCCGGACTTCGCAGACTATGGTTGGTTGCGTGTATCCTACCTACTGGCACTCGCTTGAGATTGGTAAAGGGCTTATTATTGCCCTTTTTTACTTATGGTAACTTAATTTTTCCGAAGCTGGATAGTGATTGCTCAAGAAGGCTGAATATAGCGTTCAATGATTGTGTTCGTTTTATCTATGGTCTTCGTCGGTTTGACCATATTTCATCTCTTAGAAACACTCTCCTTGAACAATCGCTGGACTCATATCTTAAACAGAGGGCACTTATTTTTCTTTTTAGACTTCTGCAGTCACGCGAACCTGATTATCTTATTGATTTCCTTCAATTTTTACAATCCCAGCGGCATCGTCAGATACTGATTCCTCATTTCTCTCGTGTTGTTTTTCAGAGTTCATTCTTTGTTCAGATCCCCCGCTTATGGAACACCTTACCAGGCACCGCTCAACTTGCTACCTCCGTTGGTGCTTTTAAGAGAATTATCAATACTAATTAGTAGAATAGCGTCTTTTCATCGATTGCACAAAGTACATAGTTGCTTAGCTTGATTTTTATTTATTTTTTTTTATTTTATTTATCTAAATTGTCTTCCTCTTGTATCTTTCTCTTTTTTTTCGTATCTTAAATTTTCTTTAATTAACTTAATTTAACTCATAATTTTCGAATCTCTCTATATAGTCAATTAGTTATTGCCAATTCTATATGCCGTCAATTCTAATATTGTACTAGTTATAAGATCCTTGATCTTGTGTACATATATCCAGCAATAAAGTTATTGTATTGTATTGTATATACTGCTTCAGTGAGGATCTACCCTTAAGTTTAGTCATAGACTCATCTATGCTTTGCTATGGACTATCCTGGCAACTCTGCATGAAAGTCTTTCGCAAGCACTCTACCATATCATCAATATAATATGTTTTACTAGATCCATCGCTTTTTTTCCGGTGGAGCAAAATAAAATTTTGATGATAAAACATAAAACGGTCTCTGGCTATTGCTTTCTTTATTGCGGGATTTCCAAGAGAGGTGTGATTCGACCAATAGTGACGCATAGCAAGAACACGATTATAAGCCATGACTAACAGGCAACCAAGTATTTTTTTTATTTCTCCTTCATCTGTATCTAAGACAACTAGATGCGATTTGGAAGACGTGCGATATATTTCCAGCCTCTCGTTGGTACATTGTGTAATATAAATGATCAGACTTTTTGGAAATATTTTATAAAACACTTCCAATGGAGTTTGTGAACTTATCAACTTTTCACCAAGTATACAACGTCGTTTAGATGAAATTGCTTTCCTCGGCGTAAATGTAGAATCAGATGTACCTAGTTGAAACCAAATACAACTAGGTAATTGCTCAGCTTCAGGTGCAAGCTCTGAAGGTCGATCAGAACAATCTGTAGGATTAGTCGGCATACATTTTTCTTCTGTGTTGTCGTCGCAATATTCCTCATCGTCAAAATATTCGTCTTCAGTCGGTAAATATTCAGATCCAGAATCACTGAATGGGTCATGATCGCTATCCTCAGTCAACATTTCTTCAATTTCAGAATCCATCGGTCTCGGTTTCGGCTTCCTCCTAGAAATGCACTCCTATAAGAAATTAAAAAAAAATATATTATTCAACCCTGCTGAGATACTCTGATCCCATTGAATACACCTGTTGGGACCAAAACGACACATATCATAGAAAACAACAAAAAATGTGTTCCCCATTCGGAAAGTGGATTACTAATATAGGTTTTTTGTTCAATAAGTTGTGCATGCAATTTTTGTAAGTGAGACATGGCTGAATGCTGCAATCCCATCATCTTAAGTTTCCATTCCTGGTCTTGACCTATTTCGCAGCGAGCGGAGGGACCGTGTTGGTGGGGGTGTAGCCATCTACATTAGAGATTACCTTAAAGCCAAACTTATATCATCTTCTGAAACTCTGGCGTGTGAATTTGTGTGCATCGAAGTTAGATCCAATAACGATAAATGTGTCTTAACCTCGGTATATCTTCCACCTAACCAGTTTAGTGATGATGCAGTCCGCGAGTTAGAGAATACGTTATCCACACGTTACCCAACATTATTAAAGTGTAGTGATTGGCGGCGTCTTCAACATAAATCTTCTTCACCGCAGAGCATTAACAGACCAATTTGCTCATCTTATTCAATCTCTGCATCTCAATATTTATTGTCAATACTTCGCCTACTTTTTTTAATACATCAAACCCTTCGACTCTTGATCTTCTAATTGTTTCGGATAGGGATAAAGTCAATCCTCAAAATCAAGCTCCTTCCATTCAGCACAATTGATCATGATATTCTATTCCTTAATTATGCTTTCAGGCTGGATGTGATACCACGTTATAAATATGTCTCATACTGTGATTATGCGAGTATTGATATAGAGTCCCTTTTTAGCGAATGCCTTCTTTTGCCGTGGGATGACATCTTTCACTGCATTGAGGTGGATGGTCAAATAGCTATTCTAGCCTCATTGATCTCTTACCTGTTTGAAAAATATGTTCAGCTAAAGACAAAACAGTACCTATTATTGGCTGTCCATGGTTCTCTTTCACAGTGCGATTCGTTATTGCAGAAAGGGAATATTTATATAAACGTTATAGAGCTTTAAGAACCGAAAGATGCCCGCTCCTTTATAACGTTGCTCGAAATCGTGCCAATGTTGCTATAAGGAATGTAAAACGTCGATACTATAAGACGAAGCTTAACAGCAATCTTCAACCAAAGGTTCTTTGGAAAAACCTGAAAGAGGCAGGAGTATGTGGCAAGAACCAAATTAGCTGCAGCTCTAACCCAAATGAATTAAATGCGTACTTCACCTCCAGCAGCTGTAATACTTCTTGTGCTCATAGCGAGGAAACATTATCCTTAGGACGAAAAAACAGTGCTTTACATCTAACTATATCTGATCCCTTTTCTTTCCGCAGGGTCTGCTTCGATATGCTCCATAAAATCCGACGCCACAGGACCAGACAATCAATCACCCCGTTTCTTTAAACTATTATTACCAGTAATCAGCATATATATCCTACATGTCATTAATTCATCCATAACATCGTCGCGTTTCCCCAGCAGCTGGAAAATCGCCACGGTACTTGCCATTCCAAAAAAGCCTTCTCCAACACAACCATCCGACTTTCGTGCAAATAGTCTGCTGTGCTTTTTATCAAAAGTATTGGAAAAGCTTATGTATGGTCAGGTGCTTGAATACATCGGTAATAATAATCTTTTGTCATGTTGGCAGTCTGGTTTTCGCTCCTCATATAGCTGTGAGATCGCAGTTTTAAAAGTTTCCACTGATATTAGACGTGCTATGGAACGGGAAGACTGCACTGCCCTCGTTCTTCTCGATTTCTCTAAGGCATTTGATAGTGTCGATCACATTTTTCTGCTTAAGAAGCTGTCGACCAGTTTTGCTTTAGTACGGCAGTCATCTCTATGATACGCTATTTCTTGTTGGGGCGCAGCTAGCGTGTACAAATAAATGATTCTCTTTCATCCTCTTTACCATTATCATGTGGAGTAACCCAAGGATCAATCCTCGGCCCATTGCTCTTCAGTGCCTATATAAATGATCTTCCAAGCGTACTAAAAGATGTGGGGATACATATGTACACTGACAACGTGCAACTGTATATTAGCAGACCAATCGGTCTACTTGATGACTGCGTGGCCCGACTAAACGGCGACCTATCCCGAATAAACTAGTCTTAAATCCAGTTAAGTCGCAATGTATATTTTTTTTATTGTAGCTGTAGTAATCGAGATTTAATTCATTTTGCCACAGTAGAGTTAAACGAATTTACGATACCCGTTTCAAAGAAAGTAACTAACCTGGGAATTGTGATGAATGCGAAAATGAATTGCTGCGGATATATCACCTCTCTGCTGGGAAAAGTCTATAGTGGCTTGCGAAGACTCTGGATTTCAGCTAATATTCTGTCAACTGAGCTTAAGCTAAAACTTGTCAAGACACTGATCTTCCCATATTTTAACTATGGTAGGATAATTTTTCCCAAACTAAATAGTGTCTATCACCGCAAGGTAGATGTGGCTTCGTAGATTCGACCATGTGTCACATCTACGACCCCGAGTACTGGGTTGCTCGTTGAACGATTATATAAACCAAAATGCGCTAATATTCTTATATAATCTCCTAAATTCAGGGAAACCCGATTATCTGAGAGTATTTTTCGAATTTACAACGTCTGTAAGAAATCAACACCTAGTGATACCTCGTTTTCGGAAATTTATTATGGAAAGTTCTTATCTGGTCTATACCATTCGTTTATGGAACGCCTTACCGTCCAATATTAGATCTGCGAGTACAGTCGGTGCATTCAGAACACTTATTAAATCTCATCTAGCCTAGTTGTCTCCATCATTGCTTTTGTATTTTCTATTCTCTTTTAATACCGTCTTATCCCCTTTTGAAACCACAAATTTCAAAACTTTAGAAACTTTAAAACTTTACAACTTCGTAACTTCTAGTTTTGATGAAAAGTCATACATTAATATAAATCTGAGTGATTAGATATATACTTGCTTAGTACGTTCTATCTAGTGCCAATTATAGTAACTAGTTCTCTTAAAAGATTTCAAAATTGTGAGTACTTTTCCATCAATAAACGTATTGTATTGTATTGAATTGTATATACATAATGCCGAGTGCCAGTATAAGTAATATTACATTTCTTGACCTATCTCATGATTAATTAGTTACAAATATGTTTTTTTTTTATTATTAGTATTACTTACTTATTTTTATTCCTACTATATATACTATGTATATTATTTTTATTTTTATTTTTTTTATAATTTAAAATTTAGATACATATATACATTTATAATTATGTCTTTTTGACTTTTATATGTGTGTGGCCCCTTTTTTTTTAATTAATTAAACATTTTTTATATGTGTTTGTAAATATGTTTTCTGTAATAAAAAAAAATCTTTTATCTATTTATAGTACTTAATATAATGTGTATACATATGTTTTCATTACTTTAAAAATTTTTGTTATCTTCTTTTTTAGTTAAAAAGAAATTGTTTATATTTGTTGATACCTATTTTTTTCTTTTTATTTACAAACTTCTTATGTGTTTATACATATGTTTTCAATAATAAATTTTTTTTTCATCTGATTATAGTATACATATGTTTTCATAACTTTCAAAAAAAATTTTTTTATATCTTCTTTTTTAGTTAAAATGAAATTTTCTTATATTTGTTGATACATATTTTTTTTTTATTTACAATCTTCTTATATGTGTTTATACATATTCTTTCTTTTAAATTTGTTTTTTTTATGCGTTTTCATTTTCACATATTAAATCGTAGATTTATCTATAAATAGGTATGCTATTTTTATTTCTAATACATATACATATGTATTCACATCTTCAATCTTGTTTACATATTTTATTCTTTTTATAATTAAAACAGTTAAACTACCTGTAGATGACGGGTACGTGTAATTGGATTCTGTTCAACATGAATTAATGATGTTGGTAGTGGAGATGGTGGAGGCGGTGATCTTGCCTTTGACCTTATTTTTTTATTTGTTTGTATAGGCTGGGTAGCACGATATTTGATTGAGGTAGCTTTGTTTGCTGTAGTTATTTCTTGTTTTGTAGGTATTAGTGGGGAAATTCGGGACTTGTTTGATCTTGTGATTTCCGATTGGAAACTTTGCTTGACCTTGTTTGTTGGCACCGTCTCTTGTAGTGGTGTAGAAATTGGTAAATTGTGATTTTTGAGATCTACTGTGGGCACTTGACTTAAAACTTCCGTGGTTTCAATACAAATTTGAGGGTGTGTCTCACTGTCTAACTGAGCTTTTTGGTTATTGGTTATTATTATTTTGGGTGTTTTGACTATGGCATTCCTTTTCTTTTTCCTTATAACCTTACATAGTTTTAGTATCCCTATCAAGCTGAGTAATAATATCACCATGGATCTTAAAGATAGAGAACTTATCTGAACGATTTGAGTTTTATTACGCTCTTTTCTCTGTTTTTCCAATGTACTTATTTGTTCTTCCAGCTGATCTAAAGTGTATAAATTTTCATTCGGAATATGACTTGCATCCTCCGCTTTTAGCATCACTACATGTTTTTGGGTAGTGTGATTCATGTTTTTGACGAAGTTCCGAATGGTTTCATTCATGTTAGTATTAGCGGGTGTGGATATTCTGGCTGAGATATTCTAATATTCTGATGATCTTCATCCTCGAAATATATAATCTGATCAGCTATTTGGAAGTGACAAGGTTCGTTGAACATTAGTACTCCGCTGCCGAATAGGTTAGAGCTATGTAGGTTTTTCCTGGAAGAAATCGTGATTTTCTGCATTGTGGGGAACGAAAAGAGCCATGAATTTTTTCTCGTTAATTTGATTAGTAGCTTCGGTGCCTGAGTTTGGACTAGATATTCGCAGTAACCAGTCTCATTGTAAGGATTGAATAAGAAATTTATAGGACACTCTTTAAATAATGGCCTTCAGTAGTGGACCAATGTGGGTGCTCTCATTAATATTACTTGACAATTTTTTGTACACCTTGAGCTCAGATTGTTTGAATAACACGAATTTTTGTGTGGCTAGATGACTTGCAACATAGGCATGTTTAATATTCAACACCAAGGAGTGGTTATCTGGGGTTTTAAAAGGGAATAAATGTATCTGTTGCAGTCTAAAAGGTGGCACGTTAAGTATTGGAAAAATAATCCTAATTACTAAGATCTCATTTAGTAGTCCAGACTTAACTGGTGTGAAGATAGCTAGGTCTTGAAATTTATTAGATTCCTTAGGATGTGCCCTATAATATGTTTCTAATAATGTGGAAGGGGATAGTAACAGGGGATGTACCTGATTATTCTTTAGTGCTGTTAGAATTTGGATAAAAGATTGCTGTCTCAACTCTATGTCCAATACTTGCAAACTAATTGTAGCGACTACTTTTTGTATCCGTTGTCTCGTGCTAATTTCTCCATTAACCATATCGAGTAGATCATCTACTGTTTTTGTCAGTTCTCTCTGATTTGACTCTAGTTGGTTAATTGGTTTTCTCAACTTCTCAAACGATGATTTGAATAACGTTATCGGATGTTTCTCTAATTCTAATAGCGCCTGCGTATCTGTTTCTAAATTAGCAATTTTGCTATATATTTTTTTCATTAGTAGCGTCCATTGTTCCAAATAAATAATGTAAGCCACTACCTATTCCATCGAACAAGGATCTTCGATGTCGAGTGGTAATCATCTCTCTAATGATCGTTGTTCGTTTTTTAATGGCTGCTTTTAGACTGTGTATATACACGTTTTGTTCCGTACATGCACTAGTTGTGGAATTATGTACTTCGCATAATCGATTGAGATGAAATCCGGTCTGCTCCATTATTGTGGTTTCTGCTTCTAGATCACTAACATTTATCTGCGTGAATAGGTTCCATGTGTCGTGGAATAATAAAATATTTCCGAGTTCCTCGAACATTATCCCTGTATTGTTTAAAGGTTGGATCTCGTAGGGGTTTGCAGCAGTGTTTCGTGAGGATCAGATAAAAGGTTCCAATTAAGATTATTGCCATTTTTGTATAAAGAAGAATCTGCAAAAATTATATAAATAATACTGTAAGTGATCATTGTGCAATGATTTTCAATGTCTGTAGTGTGTTTTAATCTTATTGTTGTAAAAGAGAAAAAAACAAAAAGTTCTGGGTTACGAATTTATTGAAAGCGTTTATAGGTCAATTGGCTGAATTTCTTTGACCGGTTATGCTTTATTTGCACGTTACCGTAATTGATTTATAAATCAATCGCCCTATAAGAATTGTGTCACGCAGCTAGACGAAATGTTATTGAATGTGTTTTTTTTTGTTGTGAGACTTTATACGGGTGAGTGACCGTAGTTATTTGAACTGAAATGCTAGTTTAGCGGGTTTTTTTTTATATAAATAACCGGTAATATGATTTTAATTTCCCATATTAATATCGAGTTTTCAAGTGTTCCAAACTAGTAAGTGTTTCCTCTCTCTCTTTTTTCTTTTTACCAAAGAATTAATTATTAAATAATTATTTTTCAAGAAAAAAAAGAAATTTCTAAGAAGTTATCATCAAAAGCAGTGTCGAAGAACATCCCCGAGAGGCGGCTCAGAAACCTGACCCTGTTTCCCGCTGGCACGCCGGTTGAGCCGTATATACACGAAGCGTTGCCTGGATCGACACAGGAATCACCGCGTTATACCCCTGTACCACAGAGGCTGTCCTTAGAGGACCTTGAGAAGAAATCGGGGAAGTGTGGTGCGACTGTTAACAGAGATGTGTTGAAGCCCAAGACTTCCCGAGGTAGTAGACGCGTAAGATTGGGCAAGGAGTTACACTACTTTAGGCTGAGGGCTGATCTTGCTGTAACCAAGGACGAGCGTAAGAAATACGAGAAGTTGGCGAAGGATAGGCTGAAGTTGGTCAACGATACAAAAAGGATGAAAAAAGGGGAAATTGTAAATTTCACGTTAAATTCGTGTAAAACGGAGAAGAAAAGGAAATAAAGTTAAGTAACTATTCATGTTATTTTTCTTTTTATTTATTTTTTTCTTATTGGTCCTTTACTCACGAAAAAGTTTTAGCTTGTTATTGCGTATGAGACATGTCGCCTCGTTTTTCTTTTCTCTTTTGTTTGTGTTAAGACTAGCCGTTATTCGTGAAATGGCTTTAATCTATTGTTATGTACTGTTACTCTTCGTTTACCGATTTGAATAACAGTATTAACAGGGTTAAAAACGTGTAGATATGGAATTAGCCATATCTGGGAAAGCTTGTGTTTTTTTGCTGGGTCTTTTAGTAGAACTTTATCTCCTGGTTTGAATGTTGCTGGACGCGCGTGTTTATCGTAGTGCACTTTCCACTTTTCCTTGGCGTTAAGTAGATTTTTTCTGGCGGTAGCATATGATTTCTGTAACTTGTACCTAAGTATATGATAGTAACTTTCGTGATTGTACATTGGCTCTGGTTCTCTTTTTAGATTTGTGGGTACATCCGCTGTAAATCCAAACAGACAGTCCATTGGGGTTAGCTTAGTGCCTTCATGTGAACTATTATTATATACGAAAGCCGCGGTTCTCAGGAATCGATCCCAAGCCTTTGAATTTTCGAATACAATAGCTCTTAGATACTCCACTAGTGGTCTGTGGGTTCGTTCAAGTGCACCGTTGGATTGTGGGTGATAAGCGGATGTTTGTAGTTTTTTAATTTTTAAGAGCTTACAAACTCGTTTGAAGACATCGCTTAAGAAATTAGAGCCCTGATCAGTTACTAATTTTTTAGGAATGCGGTAGCGAGTAATTATTTCGTCGAAAAATTTTCCTGCTACCGTTTCTGCTTCGCCATTTGGCATGGCGTCACAATCTACAAATTTCGTAAGATTGTCCTGAAAAGTAAGAATATACTTATTTCCCGATTGGGTTTCTTCAAGAGGGCCTACGATATCCAAATATACTTTTTCGAATGGCATTAGGGCAGTATCTGTTCTGACCATTGGCATACGATACTCTGGGCTAGCCTTCATTCTTTGACATTTAGTACATTTGCGGACATATTTTCTAATCGAGCTGAGCATGTTTTTCCATTTATACTTCCTTTTTATTCTTTTATAGGTTTTGACTACCCCTTGCTGACCACCGAATGCAGAATCGTGGTAGTCCTTTAAAATTATATGGATTTCCTCCGGGTCCGTGATAGTTTCCGGCAATTTAGCCTGCGAATTTATAAGATTATTCTTTGTAGGTAATTTGCTGTGTTCAGGTGCAATGTTTTCAAATTGGCTGTTCTCAGTTGAGCCAATTTCAACTGAGTCTTTTCTGAAGTTCTGCGAATTCTTTTGAATTTTATGGGGAGTTTTCTGAACTATGCCTTCCATTTCTGTCTCCCTTGCTAGAGCTCTTGTAACTGCATGACAATGTGCTTGTTTAAATTTTAAAGGAGGCGGACAACTAAACTCATTTTCGGCTATGTCATTAGTCTTTAGTCAGTAGTCATTAGTATTATATTTGCCATGCTTATATTCAATTTTGTAGTCAAATTCCGAGAGTTTATGATGAAACCTGACTAATCTCGATGTTGGGTCTTTCACATTGAATACGCCTTCAAGGGGTTTGTGGTCTGTATAGACAGTAAAATTTCTACCCTGTAAATAACATCTGAAATTCCTGGCGGCCCATACAATAACGAGTAACCCTTTTTCTATTGTAGAGTATTTTTGTTCCGCCATATTTAAGCTTCTACTTGCATATGCTATTGGCTTGTCTTCACCTATTTGCCCTTGGGATAAGACAGCTCCCAATGCCTCGTTGCTAGCATCTGTTGTCACATTGAAGGGTTCAGTAAAATCAGGATATGTGAGAAGGGGAGGATTTACAAGCGACCATTTAATTTCGTCGAGTAGTTGTTCTATGCCGATACCAGACCACTTTTTCCATACAAAAAGTGCAAGGTAGGCTCCAACTATTTTGGTAGCTATGGCCTGGGGTTCTGGGCTACTGAGAGGAATTCCGTCTAGTGGTATACGTCACAGGGCATGCCTGGAGAATTCCTTTCCAACCGTCCGGTTGACCAAGAGATGACATTAACTTTTTTAGTAATAATTCAAGTTTTATTTTTTTGCCCATGGTGTGCTGCGCCTAAATGTGGGCTTTTGGTTTTGAACTACTATTAGTAATAATTCAAGTTAACCCTATGCTATTCTTTTTCATACCAATAGATTCTAGGAGGTGCCAGTGGATAGGGTATTGGTACTGTTGGGGGACAACATTTTCATCAGAAATCCTCTACGGGCTATGGTTCTCGAGATATTAGCGATTTTACCTTTTTTAGATATAGTTAATATTAGAAATAATTCAAGCTTTTTTTGCTCATGGGGGTGCTGCGCCTAAATGTAGGCTTTTTATTGTGATTTTTCTTGAGCTCCTAAATGTAGGCTTTTGGTTTTGAACTAATATTAGTAATAATTAAAGTTAATAGTAGGACATTTTTGTTCGTGCCAATGGATTCTAGATGGTTGGGGTGGGGCAATTAGGGGGGATGAAATTTTCATCAGAAATCCTCTACGAGCTCTGGTTTTCGAGATATTAGCGATTTTACCATTTCAGATATAGTTAATATTATTATTAATTCAAGCTACTTAGGACAGTTTTGTTCATGGCAATAGTTTCTAGAAGGTGTTAGAGGGGCGGGGGTCAGAGTGGGGATAACATCTTTGTTAGAAATCCTCTATGGGCTATGGTTCTCGAGATATTAGCGTTTTTACCATTTGGATATAGTTAATATTAGAAATAATTCAAGTTTTTTTTGCTCATGGGGGTGCTGCGCCTAAATGTAGGCTTTTTACTATGATTTTTCTTGAGCGCCTAAATATAGGCTTTTCAGGTTGGTTTTGAATTAATATTAGTAATAAATAAAGTTAAAATTAGAATACTTTTTTTCATACCAATAGATTCTAGAAGGCGCCAGTGGTTAGGGTATTGGTACTGTTGGGGGACGAAATTTTCATCAGAAATCCTCTACAGGTTCTGGTTTTCGAGATATTAGCGTATTAATAATTCAAGTTATTTTTATTCATGTCAATGGATTCTAGGTGGTGTGGGGTGGGAGGGGGAACGAAATTTTCATCAGAAATCCTCTACGAGCTATGGTTTTCGAAATATTAGCATATTAATAATTCAAGTTACCCTAAGGAGTTGTAGATATCAGCATGATGTCGCCTTGGATTTGCTATTTTCTTACTTGAAGATTTCTTAGCGAGGAATTTGTAGATATCAGAAGTTCTGGATCACTTTCTATGGAGGTTCTGGGTATCAAATATTAAATGTTTACCAAACATTAGGCATGCTTCCCCTATTTATGATGTAATTTGATATCACCGCTGTAAACAAATTCGCATTTAAGTTGAATGGTTCATACACACCCGTGTAAACTTCCTGTTTACAAATTCGCATTTTAGCTGAATGAGTCATGCACACCTGTGTAAACAAATTTAGGCAATATCAGCACATTTATTCTTTTCATGTGATTTGATAGCACACTTACTGTAGGCGGCCAAAAAATTTATTTTATTGTTCCAAGAATTGTGCTTTATTGTTTATTCGATATCATCCCAGCCTGTAAGCAAATTCGTTGGAATTCATCCTGTGCAATGATTATTGTAGCAGTAGGATCATTCATGTTTACAAACCGTTCCTATAAAAGCTCAAGCAAACTCTTGGGGAGCATCAGTCAGTTTTAGTGAGTCTCCGTGATAGTACATAAAAAATAAAAATGTCTTCGGTGTTAGGAAATAAAAGTTTTTCAATAATTAAAAACTTGAGGAAGGATGTGTCGAAGTGTTTAACAAATTCAGAGAATAAAAACTATATTGTTCAAAAGTGTAATAGAAACATGCATAGATTTCAAGTTGCATTTCGGAAGTGCAATAAGAGTGCTAGGAAACGACATTTCGAGAGCTGTCTCGAGCAAATTAAAGCATTGAGAGCACTATTGAGAACTCCCCGTCGAGGTGGAGGAATTACTCGCGTAAGAAGAAGTGATTTTGTAAAGTGGGAGGAAATAAAGACAGCGTTCGCAGACAGAATTCGGCAAGGTGTTATTGCAAATTTAAAACATATCGATCCGAAGCTATTTATGCAAGACGCTGCCAAATTATTTACGCGCCGTATTAAGAACACTCTAAAACGTTATTTTAATATTAAAGTTTCTACAACGTTTTGCGGCGAATTTATTAAACAAAGTGCTGACAATGAAAACATAAAAGACATTAAATATTTCCAAGCAAGAACTGCTCCAATTAGTGCAGATGATAATTTGAAGGAGTGGTTTAAATCAAACATTTTGGATCCAATAAACACTCAGCTGGAAGAATTCCAGGAAAAGACAGTGGCTGGGTACTGCACTCTATAATACATTTAGCGGTGCATATCAACAAGTTTGAGCCGATTCGGGGATCTTCGTATATACCTCTACCAAAGGAGATTGCTTTAAAGTAAGCTTGCATTAATTTGAAGAATAATGATGAAGCATGCTTCGCATGGGCCGTAACCTCAGCGCTATATCCTGCAAATGTTCACACCGACAGGACCTCATCATATCCACATTATTCCACTGTACTTAAATTAACTGGGATAACGTTTCCCATGACACAAGAAAATTACGCAATTT
Organism: Dioctria linearis; assembly: GCA_963930735.1. Classification (NCBI taxonomy): domain Eukaryota; kingdom Metazoa; phylum Arthropoda; class Insecta; order Diptera; family Asilidae; genus Dioctria; species Dioctria linearis. The sequence continues at coordinate 184,454,709 of OZ005740.1, forward strand.
GAAGACCAGAACGATTTATCAATAAACGTATTCATCCTAGAGAAAGAGCGTTTCTTCACCACAGTTCCAGTTAGACTTACGAAACACAAGATGGAGCGACATGTTAATCTCCTAATGCTACAGGATTACTATGACCAGGCTGAAGATCATATGGATGATGATGATGATGATGCTGGCAGATATCATTTCTGCTGGATTAAAGATCTTTCGCGCCTTGTATCGAAACAAACTTCAAAACATGGCCATAGAGTGTATACATGTGACAGATGTTTGCTATACTTTAACTCTGCGGAAAAATTAGCATCACACACACCCGAATGCGAGAAGCAAAATGATTGCAGAATTATGTTTCCATCAGAAGAAAAGAAATGGTTAGAATATAAGAATTATAGCCATAAGAATCCCGTCCCGTTTTGTGTGTATGCAGATCTTGAATCAATATTGAAGCCGATTCAGGGAAATGATCAAAATACACAGCGAATCCAGGAACATGAAGTTCACAGCATAGGATTCTACTTCCACTGCAAACATGATGCTAAGCTCTCATATTACAGAGCATATCGAGGCAAGGACTGTCAAAAATGGTTTGCATTAGAATTGCAAAAGATTGCATCCATAGCTGTACAGGAGAAGCTGAACATCTGGCAAATGCAACCCCTGACTAAAGAGGAACGGCGTTCACATATGGAAAATACTTGCTGCCATATATGAGAAAAACGTTTGCAGCCGATGAGGAACGAGTCCGAGACCATTGCCACTTAACAGGTAAATACTGAGAATCATAATTCAATTCATTTTTTCATAAATTCTTTTAACATGAAAATGCCGAGGGCCAGCGCACAATGGATGCAATCTGATGTACTAAGATTGCTCCATAGTTCCAGTCATTTTTCACAACTTATCCGGATATGATGATCACTTCATTATTAAGGATATAGCTACATCTATTCCTGGGAAAGTGGATCTCCTGCCAATAAATAAAGAAAGATACATTTCGTTCATCAAGCACGTTGAAGGCAGCCATATCAAATCCAGATTCATCGATTCCTTCCGTTTTATGGCAGAATCCTTAGATAAGCTATCATCATTGCTGCCAATGGATAAATTAAATATTACAAGAGCTGTATGGCAGGAATTGGATAATGATGACTTTAAACTACTCACGCGCAAAGGTGTCTTCCCATACGACTTCGTTGACGATTGGACAAAATTGGATTTCCAACACTTACCGGCGCAGGAGCAATTCTATAATAAAATGACTGACAGTGATATATCTGCTGAGGACTACAGCCGCGCAGAAAAGGTGTGGAGGACATTTGAAATACAGACACTAGGCGAATATTCCGATCTATACCTGAAAACTGATGTCCTTCTATTGGCTGATGTCTTCGAGAACTTTCGAGATGTCTGTATGAAGACGTACAACTTAGATCCTGCACATTATTACACCATGCCAGGTCTAACATGGGATGCAATGTTAAAATATGCCAAAGTGAAACTGGAGCTGATAACCGATGTAAACATAATGCTATTCGTAGAGAGAGGTATTCGAGGAGGTATAAGCCAATGTTCCCATAGATACAGTAAAGCCAACAATAAATATATGGATGATTTTAACCCAGATGAGAAAAAAAATACTTGATTTATTATGATGTTAACAACCTTTATGGAAGGGCCATGTCACAACATTTACCTACCGGAGGATTCAGATGGGCTGATGTTCCCAATATTGATGTTTTCCAAATTCCTGATGATTCACCAACTGGATACATACTCGAAGTTGATTTAGACTATCCTCCACATCTACATGATAAGCATAAAGACTTACCGTTTTGCTCTGAGCATACAGCACCACCAGGTTCAAAATTAGAAAAACCTTTAACAACATTACACCATAAAAAAATATATATTATACACTATCGAAATTTGAAACAATGCTTATCACATGGCCTCATCCTAAAAAAAGCACACCGGATCCTGCAATTCAATCAGTCAGCTTGGCTTAAACCATATATTGATTTGAATACCTCCAAACGGAAACAGGCTACCAGCGATCATGAAAAAGACAGCTATAAAAAGATGAATAATGCTGCGTTTGGTAAAACCATGGAAAATGTACGCAAGTATAGTGATACCAAGCTTTGCGTAAAGTGGGAAGGCCGACATGGTGCCAAAGCTCTGATTGCGGCTCCCAACTTCCACAGTACACAAATATTTGGTGAGAATTTAGTTGCTGTGGAATTAAGGAGACTGAAATTGTTATTTAATAAACCACTCAATATTGGAATGGCAGTCTTGGAAATTTCAAAAACATGCCTCTACGACTACCATTACAGTTTTATGCAGCGCGAGTTTGGTGATAAATGTAAAGTCATGTATACCGATACAGACTCCCTAATATATGAAATTGCAGAGAGAAACATATATGACATTATGGCTGAAAATATTGATAAATTCGATACAAGTGATTACCCTGTAAATAATCAGTTCAATATACCGCTTATGAATAAAAAGATTCCTGCTCTTATGAAGGATGAGCTGAACGGGCAAATCATGTGTGAATTTGCAGGCCTCCGCTCGAAAATGTATAGCCTACGCATAAATGATGGTAAAACTGTAAAGAAGCCAAGGGAATAAAGACAAATGTTGTTCAGAGGCATATAAAGTTCCAAGACTACGTTGAATGCCTGAATCACAAGCAGCTTTTAACTGCAAATCATAGCTGCATACGATCGCATAACAACAATGTCTACACCATCAACCAAAAGAAGATAGCTTTAAGTCCACATGATAACAAGCGGTATATTTTGAGTGGTACAACGGATACTCTACCATGGGGACATTACTCTATTCCACCAGAGCAACCAGGAGCAGCCGCAGAAAACATATAATCTAAGGCTAGTCTAAGATATGTATTGTAAAGAAAAATTGTATTATAGTTTTAGTTTCATTTATATAAGTAATTTGTTTTAATTGTATTATAGTCTAAGATGATATACATTATTGTAAAATAAGGAAAATATTATAATTATAGGGTAACCGATTTAAGGAAGCTTAATATAGAATAATACCTTAAGAATTAAATGTTAATCTAGAATGATACCTTAAGAATTAAATGTTAATATTTTTCAATTTATAATAAATCAATAATAATATTTTATATATGGTATTCTTTTTATTCAACTTCCCTACTAAGTCCAGAGCACCTGAAGTTATTATTTATCAATATTTGCCCACTACAGCGAGCTCCTAATCGGGCGGTTGAGCGTTTTACCCAGAATGCTAGGATGACTTGCGAAAAAAACATTTACACGTGGACTCGACCTTGACCCCCTGGCATCACCTTTGAAACCGAAAGGGCGCCTGGTCCTTGACCTTCATCCGGAAGTGTACTATATATAAGTGTATAATGAAGCACATCACAGGGGATTCCATATTGCTTTTCAATACAGGACAGGACAGGACAAAACAGCTTTTCGAACAGGTCTGATAACAGCTTAATAGCTTTTAAACAGGTTAGATTACAGCTTAGCAGCTTTTCAAACAGCTCTGATAACAGCTTAACAGCTTTTAAACAGGTCTGATAACTGCTTAACAGCTTTTAAACAGGTCAGGTAACAGCTAAACAGCTTTTCAAATAGCTCAGATAATAGCTAAACAGCTTTTCAAACAGGTTTGATAACAGTTTAACAGCTTTTTAAACAGGTCTGATAACAGCTTAACAGCTTTCCAAACAGGTCAGATAACAGCTTAACAGCTTTTTAAACAGGTCTGATAACACCTTGACAGCTTTTTAAACAGGTCTGATAACAGCTTAATAGCTTTTCAAACAGGTCAGAGAACAGCTTAACAGCTTTTTAAACAGGTCTGATAACAGCTTAACAGCTTTTCAAACAGGTCTGATAACAGCTTAACAGCTTTTAAACAGGTCTGATTACAGCTTAACAGCTATTCAAACAAGTCAGATAACAGCTTAACAGCTTTTTAAACAGGCCTGATAACAGCTTAACAGCTTTTCAAACAGGTATGATAACAGCTTAACAGATTTTTAAACAGGTCTGATAACAGCTTAACAGCTTTTAGGCAGGTCTGATAACAGCTTAAAAAGCAGTTAAGCTGTTATCAGGCCTGTTTGAAAAGCTGTTTACCTTAACAGCTTTTAAACATGTGTCTGATAACAGCTTAAAAAGCAGTTAAGCTGTTATCAGACCTCTGTGAAAAGCTGTTTAGCTATTATCTGAGCTGTTTAAAAGCTGTTAAGCAGTTATCAGACCTGTTTAAAACCTGTTAAGCTGTTATCAGAGCTGTTTGAAAAGCTGGTAAGCTGTAATCTAACCTGTTTAAAAGCTATTAAGCTGTTATCAGACCTGTTCGAAAAGCTGTTTAGCTGTTATCTGACCTGTTTAAAAACTGTTAAGCAGTTATTAGTCCTGTTTTGAAAAGCAATATGGAATCCCCTGTGGTGTGCTTGATTATACACTTATATATAGTATACTTCCGGATGAAGGTCAAGGACCAGACGCCCTTTCGGTTTCGAAGGTGATGCCAGGGGGTCAAGTTCGAGCCCACGTGTAAATGTTTTTTTTCGCAAGTCATCCTAGCATTCTGGGTAAAACGCTCAACCGCTCGATTAGGAGCTCGCTGTAGTGGGCAAATATTGATAAATAATAACTTCAGGTGCTCTGGACTTAGTAGGGAAGTTGAATAAAAAGAATACCGTATATAAAATATTATTATTGATTTATTATAAATTGAAAAATATTAACATTTAATTCTTAAGGTATCATTCTAGATTAACATTTAATTCTTAAGGTAATATTCTATATTAAGCTTCCTTAAATCGGTTACCCTATAATTATAATATTTTCCTTATTTTACAATAATGTATATCATCTTAGACTATAATACAATTAAAACAAATTACTTATATAAATGAAACTAAAACTATAATACAATTTTTCTTTACAATACATATCTTAGACTAGCCTTAGATTATATGTTTTCTGCGGCTGCTCCTTGTTGCTCTGGTGGAATAGAGTAATGTCCCCATGGTAGAGTATCCCTTGTACCACTCAAAATATACCGCTTGTTATCATGTGGACTTAAAGCTATCTTCTTTTGGTTGATGGTGTAGACATTGTGGTTATGCGATCGTATGCAGCTCTGATTTGCAGTTAAAAGCTGCTTGTGATTCAGGCATTCAACGTAGTCTTGGAACTTTATATGCCTCTGAACAACATTTGTCTTTATTCCCTTGGCTTTTTTACAGTTTTACCATCATTTATGCGTAGGCTATACATTTTCGAGCGGAGGCCTGCAAATTCACACATGATTTGCCCGTTCAGCTCATCCTTCATAAGACTAGGAATCTTTTTATTCATAAGCGGTATATTGAACTGATTATTTACAGGGTAATCACTTTTATCGAATTTATCAATATTTGCAGCCATAATGTGATATATGTTTCTCTCTTCAATTTCATATATTAGGGAGTCTGTATCGGTATATATGACTTTACATTTGTCACCAAACTCGCGCTGCATAAAACTGTAATGGAAGTCGTAGAGGCATGTTTTTGAAATTCCCAAGCCTGCCATTCCAATATAGAGTGGTTTATTAAATAACAATTTCAGTCTCCTTAATTCCACAGCAACTAAATTCTCACCAAATATTTTCGTACTGTGGAAGTTGGGAGCCGCAATCAGAGCTTTGGCACCATGTCGGCCTTCCCACTTTACGCAAAGCTTGGTATCACTATACTTGCGTACATTTTCCATGGTTTTACCAAACGCAGCATTAATCATCTTTTTAAAGCTGTCTTTTTCATGATCGCTGGTAGCCTGTTTCCGTTTGGAGGTATTCAAATCAATGTATGGTTTAAGCGAAGCTGACTGCTTGAATTGCAGGATCCGGTGTACTTTTTTTAGGATGAGGCCATGTGATAAGCATTGCTTCAAATTTCGATAGTGTATAATATATTTTTCTTTATGGTGTAATGTTGTTAAAAGTTTTTCTAATTTTGAACCTGGTGGTGCTGTATGCTCAGAGCAAAACGGTAAGTCTTTATGCTTATCATGTAGATGTGGAGGATAGTCTAAATCAACTTCGAGTATGTATCCAGTTGGTGAATCATCAGGAATTTGGAAAACATCAATATTGGGAACATCAGCCCATCTGAATCCTCCGGTAGGTAAATGTTGTGACATGGCCCATCCATAAAGGTTGTTAACATCATAATAAATCAAGTATTTTTGTTTTTCATCTGGGTTAAAATCATCCATATATTTATTGTTGGCTTTACTGTATCTCTAGTTGTAGTCCTCAGCAGATATATCACTATCAGTCATTTTATTATAGAATTGCTCCTGCGACGGTAAGTTTTGGAAATCCAATTTTGTCCAATCGTCAACGAAGTCGTATGGGAAAACACCTTTGTGCGTGAGTAGTTTAAAGTCATCATCATACAATTCCTGCCATATAGCTCTTGTAATATTTAATTTATCCATTGGCAGCAATGATGATAACTTATCTAAGTATTCTGCCATAAAACGGAAGGAATCGATGAATCTGGATTTGATATGGCTGCCTTCAACGTGCTTGATGAATTTAATTGGCAGGAGATCCACTTTCCCAGGAATAGATGTAGCTATATCCTTAATAATGAAGTGATCATCATATCCGGATAAGTTGTGAAAAATGACTGGAACTATGGAGCAATCTTGGTACATCAGATTGCATGCATTGTGCGCTGGCCCTCGGTATTTTCCTGTTAAAAGAATTTATGAAAAAAATGAATTGAATTACGATTCTCAGTATTTACCTGTTAAGTGGCAATGGACCCGGACTCGTTCCTCATCGGCTGCAAACGCTTTTTCACATATATGGCAGCAGGTATTTTCCATATGTAAACGCCGTTCCTCTTTAGTCAGGGGTTGCATTTGCCAGATGTTCAGCTTCTCCTGTACAGCTATGGATGCAATCTTTTGCAATTCTAATGCAAACCATTTTTGACAGTCCTTGCCTCGATATGCTCTGTAATATGAGAGCTTAGCATCATGTTTGCAGTGGAAGTAGAATCCTATGCTGTGAACTTCATGTTCCTGGATTCGCTGTGTATTTTGATCGTTTCCCTGAATCGGCTTCAATATTGATTCAAGATCTGCATACACACAAAATGGGACGGGATTCTTATGGTTATAATTCTTATATTCTAACCATTTCTATTCTTCTGATGGAAACATAATTCTGCAATCATTTTGCTTCTCGCATTCGGGTGTGTGTGATGCTAATTTTTCCGCAGAGTAAAAGTAGAGCAAACATCTGTCACATGTATACACTCTATGGCCATGTTTTGAAGTTTGTTTCGATACAAGGCACGAAAGATCTTTAATCCAGCAGAAATGATATCTGCCAGCATCATCATCATCATCCATATGATCTTCAGCCTGGTCATAGTAATCTTGTAGCATTAGGAGATTAACATGTCGCTCTATCCTGTGTTTCGTAAGTCTAACTGGAACTGTGGTGAAGAAACGCTCTTTCTCTAGGATGAATACGTTTATTGATAAATCGTTCTGGTCTTCAAATTGCGTAATTTGCGTAAGTGTCATGGGAAACTTTATCCCAGTTAAATTAAGTACAGTTGAATAATGTGGATATGATGAGGTCCTGTCGGTGTGAACATTTGCAGGATATAGCGCTGATGTTACGGCCCATGCGAAGCATGCTTCATCATTATTCTTCAAATTAATGAAAGCTTGCTTTAAAGCAATCTCCTTTGGTAGAGGTATATACGAAGATCCCCGAATCGGCTCAAACATGTTGATATGCACCGCTAAATGTATTATAGAGTGCAGTGCTCAGCCACTGTATTTTTCCTGGAATACTTCCAGCTGAGTGCTTATTGGATCCAAAATGTTTGATTTAAGCCACTCCTCCAAATTATCATCTGCAGTAATTGGAGCAGTTCTTGCTTGGAAATATTTAATGTCTTTTATGTTTTCATTGTCAGCACTATGTTAAATAAATTCGCCGCAAAACGGTGTAGAAACTTTAATATTAAAATAACGTTTTAGAGTGTTCTTAATACGGCGCATAAATAATTTGGCAGCGTCTTGCATAAATAGCTTCGGATCGATATGTTTTAAATTTGCAATAAAACCTTGCCGAATTCTGTCTGCGAACGCTGTCTTTATTTCCTCCCACTTTACAAAATCACTTCTTCTTACGCGAGTAATTCCTCCACCTCGACGGGAGTTCTCAATAGTGCTCTCAATGCTTTAATTTGCTCGAGACAGCTCTCGAAATGTCGTTTGCAAGCAATCTTATTGCACTTCCGAAATGCAACTTGAAATCTATGCATGTTTCTATTACACTTTTGAACAATATAGTCTTTATTCTCTGAATTTGTTAAACACTTCGACACATCCTCCCTCAAGTTTTTAATTATTGAAAAACTTTTATTTACTAACACCGAAGACATTTTTATTTTTTATGTACTATCACGGAGACTCACTAAAACTGACTGATGCTCCCCAAGAGTTTGCTTGAGCTTTTATAGGAACGGTTTGTAAACATGAATGGTCCTGCTGCTACAATAATAATTGCACAGGATGAATTCCAACGATTTTGCTTACAGGCTGGGATGATATCGGATAAACAATAAAACACAATTCTTGGAACAATAAAATAAAATTTTTGGCCGCCTACAGTAAGTGTGCTATCAAATTACATGAATAGAATAAATGTGCTGATATTTCCTAAATTTGTTTACACAGGTGTGCATGACTCATTCAGCTAAAATGCGAATTTGTAAACAGGAAGTTTACACGGGTGTGTATGAACCATTCAACTTAAATGGGAATTTGTTTACAGCGGTGATATCAAATTACATCATAAATAGGGGAAGCATGCCTAATGTTTGGTAAACATTTAATATTTGATACCCAGAACCTCCATAGAAAGTGATCCAGAACTTCTGATATCTACAAATTCCTCGCTAAGAAATCTTTAAGTAAGAAAACTGCAAATCCAAGGCGACATCATGCTGATATCTACAACTCCCTAGGGTAACTTGAATTATTAATATGCTAATATTTCGAAAACCATAGCTCGTAGAGGATTTCTGATGAAAATTTCGTTCCCCCTCCCACCCCACACCACCTAGAATCCATTGACATGAATAAAAATAACTTGAATTATTAATACGCTAATATCTCGAAAACCAGAACCTGTAGAGGATTTCTGATGAAAATTTAGTCCCCCAACAGTACCAATACCCTATCCACTGGCGCCTTCTAGAATCTATTGGTATGAAAAAAAGTATTCTAATTTTAACTTTATTTATTACTAATATTAATTCAAAACCAACCTGAAAAGCCTATATTTAGGCGCTCAAGAAAAATCATAGTAAAAAGCCTACATTTAGGCGCAGCACCCCCATGAGCAAAAAAAACAAACTTGAATTATTTCTAATATTAACTATATCCAAAAGTTAAAAACGCTAATATCTCGCGAAGCATAGCCCATAGAGGATTTCTAACAAAAATTGTAACCCCCCTCTAACCCCCGCCCCTCTAACCCCCGCCCCTCTAACACCTTCTAGAAACTATTGCCATGAACAAAACTGTCCTAAGTAGCTTGAATTAATAATAATATTAACTATATCTGAAAAGGTAAAATCGCTAATATCTCGAAAACCAGAGCCCGTAGAGGATTTCTGAAGAAAATTTCATCCCCCCTAATTGCCCCACCCCAACCATCTAGAATCCATTGGCACGAACAAAAATGTCCTACTATTAACTTTAATTATTACTAATATTAGTTCAAAACCTAAAGCCTACATTTAGGAGCTCAAGAAAAATCATAATAAAAAGCCTACATTTAGGTGCAGCACCCCCATGAGCAAAAAAAAACTTGAATTATTTCTAATATTAACTATATCTAAAAAAGGTAAAATCGCTAATATCTCGAGAACCATAGCCCGTAGAGGATTTCTGATGAAAATTTTGTCCCCCAACAGTACTAATACCCTATCCACTGGCACCTCTTAGAATCTATTGGTATGAAAAAGAAAGGGTTAACTTCAATTATTACTAATATTAACTATATCTAAAAAGGTAAAATCGCTAATATCTCGAGCACCATAGCCCGTAGAGGATTTCTGATGAAAATTTTGTCCCCCAACAGTACTAATACCCTATCCACTGGCACCTCCTAGAATCTATTTGTATGAAAAAGAATAGCATAGGGTTAACTTGAATTATTACTAATAGTAGTTCAAAACCAAAAGCCCACATTTAGGCGCAGCACACCATGGGCAAAAAAATAAAACTTGAATTATTACTAAAAAAGTTAATGTCATCTCCTGGTCAGCCGGACGGTAGGAAAGGAATTCTCCAGGCATGCCCTGTGACGTATACCACTAGACGGAATCCCTTCAGTGGCCCAGAACCCCAGTCCATAGCTACCAAAATAGTTGGAATCTACCTTGCAGTTTTTGTATGGAAAAAGTGGTCTGTTATCGGCATAGAACAACTACTTCGTCGAAAGAGTCTTGGCACTTTTGCGTCCAAGTAAATTTAACATCATTGCGTAAAAGATTTGTTCGGGGTCTGACTATTTTTGAAAAGTCCGGAATTAACTTGCGGTAGTAAGTAGTTAGCCAACCTAAGGAACGATTGGGTTTGTCTAACTGTCCGGGGTTGAGGAAAGTCTTGGACACAACTTGTTTTGTTGGGATCTGGAAGTGCTCCTTCGTTTGAACATTTGTGTCCAAGATAAATCACTTCTCTGCGAAGGAATTGGCACTTTTCGGGTTGTAATTTAAGCTTATGCGCTCTAAGTCTGTCGAATACCTTAGTCAATTTCTCGTTGTGATCTTACAAATTTGTTCCATATATTACAATATAATCGAGATAGACAAAGCATTCTAAGCCTTGGAGACCAGTTAGAATGTAATTCAGCGGGCGTTAAAAGGTCGCAGGTGCGCCTTTCAGCCCAAATGGCATTCTCTTAAATTCATAGTGCCCGTAAGCGGTACTAAACGCAGTTTTGGGTCTATACCTTGGATCAACAAGTACTTGATGATAACCGCTTGCAATGTCAAGCGTAGTGAAATATCGCGAATTCCCAAGTTTATCTACTATATCCTCTATTCTGGGTAATGGAAAAGCATCCCCTATAGATTTCTCGTTAATTTTACGGAAATCTGCTACTACTCGCCAACGTTTATTGCCGTCAGGTCCAGCCTTTTTCAGAACTACTAGTAGGGGAATTCCATGGGCTTTTACTTAATTGGTTTATATTATTTTCCAACATTGCTTTTATTTTTTTATTTATGATGCGCTTCTGGGAGTCTATACATTTTTTTATTTATGGGGGGCTGATTTGTGCACGTTAGTTTGTGTCCCTTTAGGTAGAAAAGGTCACTGAACTTATAGCATAGCTCGAGAATTGAATTTTCTTCTTCTTTATTTAGATTTCTATCCAACAGTAATTCTTTACGTAAAGCCACTAGCCTATATTGACTCTAATTTGAAATGTGGTTTACGTTTATTGAATGTGGAGTGGAGTTGAAATTTTTCGTTTCATTTTTGAAATTACTGGCGATTTTGCTATGTGCATGAAGGGAAGGTGGACCACCTTCTTTCTGATAACTTTCTAACTAAAGGTAACTGGAGAGATTTTATATTGAATATGCTTTTATCTTGTGCACGTGGGAAAGGAAGATCGCCTTTTTTCTGAGAACTTTGGGAATTTATTTCGTCCAAAGATGAATAGACAGACCTAATGTTATAATAATTAACTGGAACTAGAGTAGGTAATTTTCTTAGGAATACTGGTTCTGTGTTGACGTTCAGAACAGATAACGGTAAAAAATTTCTATGAGGACTAACTAGGCAATTTGCGACAAATACTACTTCTTGAATCTCCTGAGACAAACAGAGAATTCCTGGTTCAATTTTACTGGTATGCTCAGTATGATTTGAGATCAAGGAGGTATTCTATGAGATCGCTGAAGTTCTACTTCAAATTGCCTATCTTCATCTTCATTCAAGGTGTTTGAAATTTCTTCCATTGGAAATAAAGAATTTTTGTTTTTGGGTGCCCGTGAAACGGTAGTAGATTCAGATTCCTCCACTATTTGATCCTTTGGTATATCCTCTCCATCTTCTATGGATGTTTCGAGAGGTACCGTGAATTCAATAGGGTTGGTTTCCGTGCGAGGAAACCGGAGTCATCTCTTAGGCCCTACAATATTGCAATTTCTTGCAAGAAAATCGTTACCTAATAGCCCATCGTTCGAGATTTGGGCTTTATCTTCTACAACCTGTAGATTGCACGGGATACTGCTGCTTAATAAAAAGTTGGCTTGGAAGTTACCCAATGTTTTTCGTTCTCCAAATGGAGTTTTTAATGTGACCTTTTTTGCTTTTTCTATCCGTTTTTGTATATTTAATGCTTCCTGTTTTATTAGGCTTACTTCAGCTCCAGTGTCTGCTATCAGCCGAACGGCTGTGTTTTTACTTATGTCCAATGGTAATTTTACCACTGGAACATTTTCCCTAGTTTCTTTCTAGTGCCCTCTGAATGAGCTGGTCTACTGAATCTTCATACAAGGTAAGTAGATATGCACTTAGGTACGGATTAGTTGCACCACCCTTCTCTGAAGCCATTGCAAAATCCTCTATTTGTCGTTTCACTACGTTGAAATTTTCAGCACCGTATTTGTCCTGTGCTGCTTCGTTACATTGTAACAATAGGCCTTTTAGCCGAGTGGTGCTGTGCAATTGTTACAGCAAGGACTGGGAATGCTTTGTTAGTAGAAGATCACCAGCCCTGTTTCCAAAAAACTCTCTTTTACCATTAAAAATCACTTTTCAGCATTAACTTATATTTTTCACTTCTTTATTATAACATCACACTTTGCTTTTTCTTATAAGTAGCTTATTATAGCTTATTAGGGAACAAGAGACCTTACCGTGGGTCGGGGGTCACTTGGTTCCTTTTTAAAAACTGATTAAAACTGACTGCCTCTGGCTAACGACGCATCGGCTTTTTATTTGGAATTTTGGTTCCAAATTTTGAATAATCAGCTAAAGGCTGAATTATTCATAGTGGGGTTAAAGTATATAGTGAGTATTAGCAATCTTAGCACCTTTCTAACTATTTCCCCAGTTAAATATGCGAAGAAATTTTGAGTACGCCTACCGATATTGCATCAATATATAACGGTGAATATCGATATTGTATGGCTAAGCAATATTCTTGAACGATTCCCCTGCATATAAGAATTTTAAAGGCCGTCTATTGGCTAATAGAATATACATGACCAGAAAATTCATGTAGCGCCATTAAAGGGGTCAGAACCTCATGCATATTACACATAATGTTGTTTTTTCGTCATACTCATTACTCAAAGTATTTACCATATACATATGAGCAAGCTAGTGACAACAAAAAAAAAGACGAAGAACAACAGAACACAATTTGTGGGTCAAACGCTAGGCACATTACGCGTATTTCCCAACATGTGAAAAACAATTAAAGCAAGCGCTCACTGGTTGTATGGTAGGTCAGGGACAAGCCCAGTGCCGCTACATGGCTAGAATTGGTCTCGTGCTGAGGGGTTTGTTTCATGTAAACAATGCAGCGCGTTGCCGCTATTGTATTAAAAATGGAAAAATGTTGAGTTGACAATAATTCTGATGGAATTATTGTCAATCGATATGAATTGAAAAGGTCAAGTCATTGTTACTTGAAAAAGAAAATGTTTTTAATGTTTTGTAATTTGAGTATTCTTCAGAGAGAAATAGTTAATTGCTTTGAAGAAGAAATTGTGACATAATTTTTGTAAGTAATTTGCCGGGAATACTCGTATGACAATATATATGTATGTACGTACATATGCTTTTGGAATATGTATGTACGTACGAAAAGATACATATGCTTTTGGAATATGTATGTACGTACGAAAAGATATGTTTTCAGAAATATGTAGGTACGTATGTACATTGGAATTTTGGGGTCTTCGTTCATTTAATTTGATATTGATAACGCTTGATTGATTTGGGGAAGTGATGAATGCCGCTTAATGAGTGGCGCTTCATTACACCATCCCCCTTAGAAAAGAAAGTTCATGGAGTAGGACGTATTGAGCTTTCGAGGAAAAAAACAATCGAATGAGTGTAGGAAGAAATGATTGAAGGTGTTTTTCGATGAAGTGTTGCCGATGGTCGCTTTACATACCAGAATTACTTTTTTTTGTTATGATCTTATTTTTTGATTATGATCTACTTTATGATTATGATCTTATGTTATGATCTTATTTTAGTTACATTAGATATGTATAGACATATATATTTATATCTCTTAAAGAATAATTGGGTAGTATTGGTAGTTACCCCTAGTAATATTACAATTCTTATGGGTTACACTTAATATGTTTTTGTAATCTATTTCTTTAAATATAATTGTTTAAAATATGTCTTTTACTATTATCTAGATTACGAATTAGCTACTTTAATTATATTTATTTGGGGTTTTTTTTTTTTAAATTTTCAGTAATTATATATATGTACCTATATCAAAAAATAAAATTTTTTTTCTCTCTTTTTTTTTTTACTGTTATGTCTGTATTTCACTACTTATTATTTTGCAGTTGTCGTAATTACATAAGTTCCAGATTGTTCTTGAACTTCTTCTCCTGTTTTGGGGGATTTTGTTTTATGTACTTTATTTTTTAGAAAAATCGCTATGATTATCAAAAGTAAACAAAGAAGTATGTAGCTAATAGTGTAGTGGTGAATTGTGTGTGCAGACTCTTTGGATAAACCCCTTTCTTCGTTTCTTTTTTGTTTATTTATGGCTAGGTTTAATTCTCTTAGTTCATGATCATCAAAATATTTAACTACGTGTGTTCGAGTTTCGTTTTCAGTGGACAAATTGGGTGTCCTATTTTCAGGTAATTCTAAGGAGAGATTTAGTGAGGGTAAGTAGAAATTATTTATCTCTGTTGTTTTGGAATTATGTGAGTGTATTATCATATCGTCGGATTTCAAATAGCATTCTTGTTTTAATGTAAGACGACCTGTTCCTTTTAATTTAACAGACTTTATTTTAGTGCCACAGATGGCGTCAATGGTTAATAATTTTGGTATAGAGTATAACCATGTATTTGGTTGTGCGAGCTGCACCCAAAAATTTGTAGGTGGTCCCATCTGTGTTTTGCATTCCTTGGGCACTTGTGCGCTATGTTTAAGTAGTTTTATTTCACATAGGTTGTTTCCGGAATGAACATTGGATAATTCTACAGAGGTAAATTTCAAGGTCTGTTGTTTGACAGTTACTCAAATCAATTTTGTTTATTGAATAGTAGTGTTCACGATTTAGATCTACTATGAGAAAATTTACGGATGGTAAAATGTATGCAAAAACTCCACCTTGTTGGATTGGTAGTGGTATTACTTTGTATAACTGATAGTGTTCCCTATAAGGTAATGGGAGTTTGAGCTCAAATAATATTTTGTCATTAAGGATGGCTGTACGAACCTCTCCGAGTTGATAAATTTGTATTATGTTACTCGTTTTGAGTTGAATAGGTAACGCAAGAGTGTTAGGTAGTTCTCTTTGGATTGTAGTTAACAATTCTCCTGCTTGTTTTGGAGTCAATATGGAGGGATGTGGTTTACCATGTCTTACTTTGGTAACAAGATCTATAATGGTTTCTTGCGTACTTTGAAACCTTATGAGAGCTAGGGTGATAAGTGAGACCAAAGTCTCTATATGAAGGTGCATCTGTTGAAGGTTAATCTCGGAAGTTATTTGGTTTACGACCTTTTTTATAGTGGTCACTTTGTTTTCAAAGTGTGTGAACTGCTGATTAATGGAGCTATCAGATTTGTTAAATATATTGACTGTATTCTCTACAATTATGGTTTGGTTTTTGATAAGTTCTAATAAGTACTCATCATTATTTTTTAGTTCTGAGATCTTTGAATTGATCTCCTCAGCGTCTTTTGCATCTAAAGTGCCAAATAGAGTTTTGCTCATAGTACCTACAATATTAAATAAGTCTCGTGGGGACTGAGAAGAGATTGCTTTTGGTTGATGTCACCCATGATAGCATGTAGTTGTACTGTTATATCCTCACATGCTTTGGTGTCACTATTATAACTATGAGCTTTAATAGTTGTGCATAACCGTTGTATTTTTTCTGTGTAAGTGTTTAGTTTTTCTAGTTCGAGATTAAAATTTCTTAAGTCGTAGAATATGATTATTTTCCAATGATTGCTATAGAGACCTACATTTCCTAAACCTTCGAAATATATACCTGGGTTGTTGATAAATTCTGTCACTGCTACAGCTTCTTCTGCATTAACGTATCCTGGTACGATGCCAGTTATTAAAAATACGAGAGTGAGTAACCTGCAATTATTGTCGTCTTTAGAATTCAATCGATAAAGCGTTTGATGTTATTATTATGAACTGTTTTATTTTTGTTGCCTATTCTTATTGTGGTGTTCTCTGTTGAATTTAATTTTATTATTTCATATGGTCCAGACCATAGCGGGGAAAATTTTCCTTTCCGTTGGTGGTTCTTTAAGAGAACTTTTTCGCCTAAATTAAACTGTTTTACGCGAGTACTTTCATCGTAGGAAATTTTTGATTTTTCTTTCTTTTGAATGAGGGATTCTCTGGCTAATTGATAACCATGTTGTAACCGTGCTTTCAATTCGTTACTATAATTCTCGTATGAGTAACATATCGTAGGTTCCTTCTTTACTGTGGTCGGAATCTCTGCTTGATAACCATAGAGTAGCTCGTATGGTGTGTATTTAGTGCTTGAATGGGGAGTTGTGTTATACACAAACATTGCTTATGAGATCCATGTGTCCCAAGTCAAGTGATCTTTGTTTACATAATGACGGAGATATTCAGCTAGTGTTCGGTGACTTCGTTCTAAAGCACCGTTAGTCTGAGGATGATATGGTGTAGTTTGGAGTTTATGAATCTTTAGAAGTTTGCACACTTCTCTGAAAACTTCGCTCAGGAAATTTGAGCCTTGGTCAGTTAAGATTGTCTTAGGTACGCCATGTCTACAAATAATATTTTCGACCAATTTGCGAGCTACCGTTTGTGCTTCAGCATTTGGGAGCGGAATAGCTTCTGAATACTTCGTAAGATCATCTTGAAAAGTTTATATATATTTATTGTTGTCATAACTTATGGGTAAAGGTCCTACTAAGTCTAGGAATATTTTTTCGAATGGTTTCGAGCTGGTAGTGGTTATTCTCATTGGTATTTTAGGATTTTTTGAAAGTTTATTTTTTTGACAAGAAGGACATTTTTTTATAAAGTTCTCGACGTCTTTGGTTATTCCTGACCAATTGTAAGCAGTTTGAATTCTTTTTACGGTACGAGTGATACCTTGATGACCTCCAAGAGGGCTTACGTGGTATGCATTTATAATATCCGTTATTTGCCTGTCATCGACCAACTCTTGCACTTTGGTTAAATAGATAGTGATTCGAATGTTTCCGTCTTTGAATACGTATGAAATCATGTTTTTAAGTTCGGAAAGTACAGATAATTCTAGCGGAGGAATGTTCTAGCGGAGGAATGGAAATAGCTATGTTCTGATGACCATGGAGAGTACAAATTTGTTTTATTTGCTTTATACTCCCTAAGACTTGTTGATGCTCTTTAGGAGTATGCATTGGAATTATGCATTTGGCAATTAAGAAATTGAAATTCGAGTTTTCGTAATAGGAGACTTTGTTCAACTCGTATGTGGCATTCAGCTTGGATGTATGCTCTTTTAGAATATCCTCGATCTCGTTCTCGGATCTAGGAAAAGAAAACATTTTGTTTTTATCCGTTTATCACGCAACAGAGGTACTTTATCCTCTAAATTTATCTCTATTGGGGAGACTACTGAATTTACATATTCGCTATAAAAATGCTCTAAATCTTTGGAAGTAATTGTTTTGTTATTCCTTTTTTGGCTTCTAGTTACCACGTTTACAGATTGCTTAGAATCGTTTTGTTCCTTATTTTCAAGAGGATTTAATCGGCTGAGTGCATCGGCATTAGCGTCCAATTTTCCTGGTTTATGCAGAATTTTATAGTCATACTCTTCTAGACGAATTCTCCATCTCATTAAGCGAGAGGAACAATCCTTCAGATTCATCATCCAAACCAGTGGTTTATGGTCGGTTATGATGATAAATTTTCTTCCATAGACGTATGGGCGGAATTGTTCTATTGCATATACTATTGCGAGTAATTCCTTTTCGATTGTTGAATATCTCGTTTCGGCTTGATTCAGTGTTCGACTTGCAAAACAAATCGGTCTATCTTCGCCGATTTTACCTTGTGAGAGTATTGCACCTATGGCCAAATCGCTGGCGTCGGCCGTGACTACAAATTCCTTATTAAAGTCAGGATATGCCAATATGGGAGCTTCGATTAACTTTTTCTTTAAAGTCCGAAATGATTCGTCGCAGAATTCATCCCAGATGAATGGACAGTACTTTTTGAGTAACTTTGTGAGTGGTTTTGCCAATTTGGCGAAGTTAGGAATAAACCTTCTATAATATCCAACGAATCCTAGAAAAGCTTTTATATCTTTAACTCTTTTCGGAATCGGATAAGTTTTTACAACTTGTATTTTGGATTCATCAGGGTGAACACCTTTATCACTTACTACGTGTCCTAAATACGTAATTTCTTTTCATAGGAAGCGACATTTGTCAGGCTGTAGTTTCAGTCTGTTATCTCTGAGTCGCTGAAATACTTCTATGAGCTTCTCGTTGTGATCTCTCAAGCTATATCCGTAGATAACTATATCGTCGAGGTAGACAAAGCAACGTATTCCTTGTAATCCAGTTAAAACCGAATTCATCAGCCTTTGAAAAGTGGCTGGTGCTCCTTTCAACCCGAACGGCATTCGGTTAAAGTGATAATGACCAAAAGCCGTACTGAAGGCAGTTTTTTCCTTATCAGTTTCATACATAGGAATTTGATGGAATCCACTAGCCAAATCGAGTGTAGTGAAATATTTGGATCTGCCAAGCTGATCTAATATAACTGTTATATTAGGCAGCGGATAAGCATCACCAACAGTTATTTCATTCAATCGCCTAAAGTCTATGACTATTCTCCATCTCTTTGTTCCGGTAGAATCTGCCTTTTTCGGCACAAGCAGAAGAGGAGAATTCCAAGGACTTCTACTGGGGCTAATGATACCATCAGTCAACATACCTTGGATCTGGCTATTAATCTCGTCTCTTTGAGATACTGGTAGCCTATAAGGTTTAACATAAATTGGAGGTTTGTCTACCATAGTCGGGATTTTATGTTGAGTTACCTCGGTATGAGTGAGGTGATCGCCTTCAAGATAGAAGAGATCGTTAAATTGTCGGCAAATTGAAGTCATAGCTTCTTTTTCTTCCTTATTGCAGTGGTTAAGGTTTATTGAATTCATTAATTTTTTTAATCTTTGTTCAATTTGGTTCTCGGAGTCTGTGATCAATTCGTAATCAACAGGATTCTCCGAAATAGGTACTACATTTTCCAGATCTAGAGTTACTTCGGACTCATTTATATTCAACAAAAGCACTTTGGCTTGATTATCATTGGACTGAGTTAAAACGTTACCTAGGAATACACCAGGTGCGACCTCCTTCTGAAGACATAACAAATCTTTTTTAGACATTGGAGTTGGCATTTTGATTACTACTTCCGTTCGAGGGGGTATTATAATTTTAGAATGTTTATTTAATTGACATTCCTTTTCAATTACTTTGAAATTTGTCAACAGGCTAGTATCTGTGTCTACATTAGGAATGTGATCACTAGGATACTTCGTATTCTCCTTTTGCAAATTTTGTTTTATTGATTTTTCTTTAGATTCTTTTAGATAATTTCCATTATTTATGGAACCCTTATATTTTAGATTTAGGCCACAGTCGTAGCATCGTGTACCTTTATCTGTATGCAGTGGATTAATCATCTCACTGTCTTTTTTATTATTTTGTTGCAGTGGATTATTTATCTCACTGTCTTTATTATTATTTTGGTACAGTGGATTAATTATCTCACTGTCTTTTTTATTATTTTGGTGCAGTGGATTATTTATCTCACTGTCTTTATTATTCTCGTTAATTACGATTTCGCTTGCTTTAGCTATATAATTTTTATTATTATTTTTTCTTCTTCTTGAATCGGAGTATTTTCAACCAAACAGGTATCACTAATATCATTTACATTAATTTCTAAGTATTTCTCTTTATAATTTATGCAACATTCGTATAGTCTGAGAAAGTCATTTCCCAAGAGGCCATCATAACTCAGATTTGTATTCTTCTCTACTACGTGAAATGCTAAATGCTGCTAAATCAATTCCTATTCTACCGTATACTGTGCCCACAGAGGCAATGAAATCACCGGTTAAGGTAGTGATTGTACACTTTTGATTTTCATGTACCAGACAACTATCGGTAGTGGAAACATATTTTAATAAACTTATCTCGGCACCTGTGTCGACCAAGAGAGTTGAATGTTTCCTATTGGATATTGATAAAGGAAGATTCACTGTAATAGAGTTATTTGTTATGTTTTTGGGTAAACGAATGCTTAAAGACTTGGGTCTATTTAATTTGTTTGAGAGTGTATCACGGCTTCTGTTGTGATTTGGCGGGGGAGGTTGCCGTGAGCTTCCTCCCGCACAACATCGTTTTCCGCTGACGTTATAACAGGGGCCCATCGTACCTGACGTACATAATCAGGCTGTATTTGGTTACGTGGGGATCTACTACCAGTACCTTGTACTGCATTACTTTGTGGTTGTTGTCGGCGGATTTGTGCATCCCGTTGTCTTTTTCGACATTCACCTATATGGTGATTAGGTTTTTGGCAATAAGCACAATAGAAATGATTAACTTCCTTCTTAATTTGAGTTTGTGGTGTGAAGGAAGGAATAGTTCTATTCCTAAAGCAAGTTGCTCTAGTGTGACCTTTCTTATTGCAAATGTCACAAGAAGGAATATTTCTAGAAAAATTAGAAAAATTTGGTTTCTGAAATTTTTTTTGGAAATTTTGTGACTGGGGAGTAGATCTTGTTATGCGAGTTGCACGAACAGTCACGTATGCAATTAATTTTCGTAAGCTACTTTCATTCTTTGTTTTAGCTATAATTTTTAGCTGTTCGTCGCGTAATCCGTCTTCGAAAATAAGAGTAGCTCCCTTCTCATTTTCTTTGATTAACAAAGCTCGTGCCTGAGTATCAGATATCTCGTTATGAGTAGCTTCGTTCAGCTCTGATAATGCCTTAGATACTCTTTGTGCGAAATCTTTAATTTCTTCTTTGAAACCTTGCCTAAGTCGCATCAGCTCATTTTGGGCAGTGATGCGCGACTTTTCTTCCTGGAATTGGGACTTTATTAATTCCTTTGCTGCTTCCCATGTATCGAAGCTTTCATACTTTAATGCATCATAAGCTGCCCCAATCAATCTGCCTCTAAGGAGATTGAGGTACAAGCTCAGATCTGCAGGGGTTTTTGCAGTTGTAAATAGGGCATCGCAGCTTGTTAAAAATTTATGCAAATCTGCAGAATTCCCGTCAAATTCAGGAATTAAGCTGCGTGCGTCTGCCAAGCTAATTTTATAAACGCACTCTGCTTCTGGCGGAGGTGGCGTTGTTGGAGCCATTGTGACAAGGCTATACCGGTTATTCCTGGTGTTTACTATTTTGCCTTCTTGTGTTTCACTCACCACAATAAACAAGATAGCTTTCTTTATAAAAGAAAACACAACTGAATTATTATTTAGCGAAAGATTGATTTACGCAAAAAAAAAAAAATTATTATATGCACTGGACTATTAACACGCACTTCTTAAAAAAATTTAAATAAGGGAAGATGAAATGTTGGCACAATAATTCGAGAAACGCCTTTGTAGTTAGTTTCTAAAGATAACACAAATTGCTATTCGAAAATGACTTCACATAATGACAACGCTAATCCAAAAGAAATATCACTAAAGTATAAGCAACGTAGATACTTTAAGGAAAACTATATTCACCTTGTAGTGATACAAAAAAAAATATATCACATGATATAAGAAAACGAATTAAATGATCATGAAAGTATTATTCAAAAAAAAAAATTTCTTTTCGCACAGTTCTCTTTTTTTTTTTTAGCACACCAACGTGGAAGGATCTTTATTGAACCAATAAAATTAATTAAAATGTCACAAAAATAGACAACGGAGATTTATTTTAGTGAAGTTTTCAAAAAAAAACCTTGTCTTTGCACAACGTAGGAAAAGGTTTTGACCATAATCTCTCACAAAATTTCACTTCACTAATTCAAGTTACTGTAGTCGCGTGAAATATCAAGAACAAACTAGTATATAAAAGGACTGTGTTGTGTTTAAAGAGGAGATAATTTGATTGTAATTTTATATATATATATTTGTTGTTTTTTTTTTTTGATTGATTTGATTGAAATTTTGAAATTTATATAAAAAAAATTTGACATGTTTTTATACAATATAGGTAAGAAAATAATTATTTTAATTTAGCGAGCTTTTCCTTGAGCTCTAAGAAATAGCTGAAGTCCATGGTGTCGTCGTCTGGTCCTGCGGGTGAGGTGAACTTGTTGATCTCCTTTTCTACTTCTTGGATCCTCTGAGTGCTGCTCCGGGTGCGTCCGTACGAGACTTTTTCTTCTTGTTGGGGTTCCATTAATTAGGGTCTGCCTTCCCTTTTTTAATTATTTTTGTTCTTTTGAGAGCTGTTTTTGGCTTTTACAGACTTCTCACAGAATTCAGGCTACCTGCTGAGCACCTGGCTGCAGTTGCCTTTAAAGTTTTGTATATTTTTTTTTTTTGGGATTTATAGGCGCTTATATAGCCTTTTTTGTATCCCACCGCTGCCACCAACTTTTTGATGTGCAATTGTTACAGCAAGGACTGGGAGTGCTTTGTTAGTAGAAGATCACCAGCCCTGTTTCCAAAAAACTCTCTTTTACCATTAAAAATCAATTTTCAGCATTAACTTATATTTTTCACTTCTTTATTATAACATTACACTTTGCTTTTTCTTATAAGTAGCTTATTATAGCTTATTAGGGAACAAGAGACCTTACCGTGGGTCGGGGGTCACTTGGTTCCTTTTTAAAAACTGATTAAAACTGACTGCCTCTGGCTAACGACGCATCGGCTTTTTATTTGGAATTTTGGTTCCAAATTTTGAATAATCAGCTAAAGGCTGAATTATTCATAGTGGGGTTAAAGTATATAGTGAGTATTAGCAATCTTAGCACCTTTCTAACTATTTCCCCAGTTAAATATGCGAGGAAATTTTGAGTACGCCTACCGATATTGCATCAATATATAACGGTGAATATCGATATTGTATGGCTAAGCAATATTCTTGAACGATTCCCCTGCATATAAGAATTTTAAAGGCCGTCTATTGGCTAATAGAATATACATGACCAGAAAATTCATGTAGCGCCATTAAAGGGGTCAAAACCTCATGCATATTACACATAATGTTGTTTTTTCGTCATACTCATTACTCGAAGTATTTACCATATACATATGAGCAAGCTAGTGACAACAAAAAAAAAGACGAAGAACAACAGAACACAATTTGTGGGTCAAACGCTAGGCACATTACGCGTATTTCCCAACATGTGGAAAACAATTAAAGCAAGCGCTCACTGGTTGTATGGTAGGTCAGGGACAAGCCCAGTGCCGCTACATGGCTAGAATTGGTCTCGTGCTGAGGGGTTTGTTTCATGTAAACAATGCAGCGCGTTGCCGCTATTGTATTAAAAATGGAAAAATGTTGAGTTGACAATAATTCTGATGGAATTATTGTCAATCGATATGAATTGAAAAGGTCAAGTCATTGTTACTTGAAAAAGAAAATGTTTTTAATGTTTTGTAATTTGAGTATTCTTCAGAGAGAAATAGTTAATTGCTTTGAAGAAGAAATTGTGACATAGTTTTTGTAAGTAATTTGCCGGGAATACTCGTATGACAATAGATATGTATGTACGTACATATGCTTTTGGAATATGTATGTACGTACGAAAAGATACATATGCTTTTGGAATATGTATGTACGTACGAAAAGATATGTTTTCAGAAATATGTAGGTACGTATGTACATTGGAATTATGGGGTCTTCGTTCATTTAATTTGATATTGATAACGCTTGATTGATTTGGGGAAGTGATGAATGCCGCTTAATGAGTGGCGCTTCATTACAGTGGTGAAGGAGTTAAAAGACTCGTGCGGATATTGCCGACAAATAATTAGTCTGTTTATCAGCTCATGGTATGTCTCACGAGGTAAGTAATTACGATACAGTAATTTTTCAACCGCTTCAAATGTTGTGAGTGAGCTTGAGGCGATTAGCTGGTATGTACATATTTCCTCTCAGCCTAGTGGGGAAAATTTGCATAAAAGCTACTTTTTCTTCTGCTTCTAGACATTGCTGTACTTGCTTACAACAGCCTATAAAAGTTTGTAACTCTGTGAGGATGAGGGGGCTAAATTCCCCAGAGAATAAGGGCACCATTTGTGCTGTTAGCTTAACCTTTTCATAATTTACTGGCATTTTGTTTGGCTGCTCTGCCTGGATAATATCTGGCGTGCCTGGTTTTGAATTAGGCGTGATTAAGTCTGTTATTAAGTCGTTTAAGCTATTGTTTCTTACGAAGAAGTTAATCAAACTATGCCTTCTGAAACGTTTGCCTGAACGATGCTCGCGATACCAGTTAATGGATGGTCTGCTTGGAGGCGGATTTTGTTCTGCAATCGGGCTAACTGGAGGGCTTGTGCCTTCGAATGACAAGGAATTAATTGCCGTTTTAAAATCGGAACATGAAGGGCTTCGATCTGGTTTGGGCATGAGCCGAACGCTAATTGAGTTTCTTCCGTAAGGAAAGAGATTGGAGACTAGGTAGTTTAACTTTTTTTCGAAGAATGTTCTTTGAAATTTATTCTATTGTTTCTGTCACATATATATATATCACAGATTTTTTTTTTACAAACTCGTTTTTAATTAACTACTATGTCTTTTGTTCTGTATTTAGCAGTCTAACAGTTTCTTGAACTTACATTTACGTAGCACAGTTACGATGGAAATATCTTTTTATTTTTGCTCCAATTGCAGACTGGTATTAATTCAGTCTTCTGGTCGTATCCTTAATTATAGGGTGTCGAAATTGTGGTACAATCCCGTTATCACTCTTACTTCCTCTGTTATCCGCGTTGATCTCTTCCAGTAAATTCTTATGCACTCGTGTAGGTTCGGCGATCAAGGTTTTTTAAGTATTTGTATTGAATAAACTTCCTTGATCCTACCGGCTGCGCCAAAATTGTTAGGTGTATTCTCATATACCAAATGAGTTACTCCTAGAGTGTCTCATAAGAATGTTCCTGGGGACATCTTCAGTCGTTGATTGGTCTGTATAGATTTTCACAGTAGTCTGTCCTGGAGTAGCTTTAATAAGTTTAGCTCCCTTTATACGTCTAGTGGAGTAGCTTGAGTAAGCTTGGCTTCCTTTGTTTGTATTGGAGTAGCTTGAGTAAGCTTAGCTCCCTTTGTACGTCTAGTGGAGTAGCTTGAATAAGCTTGGCTCCCTTTGTTTGTATAATGGAGTAGCTCGAGTAGACTCTTCACCTCTTAAGACACGACTTCGACTCGCTTTATTCAAAAAATACAAGTATATTTATACAAAATTGTTCACTTACTTTTCTCTAAATGCCATTGGTTACATTTCTTAATTTCTATTTCCTTATGGCACTCGCTGTTTCATGCATATACCTATACATATGTGCATTAATTTCCGCATTTAAACAACTTTTTCCGCAAAGTTCTTTTCGCTTTGCTATTATTGCATACATATTTTTATTTCCGCAAAGCTCTTTGCTATTACATATCTTTTATTTCCGCAAAGCTTTTTTGGCTTTGCCATTGCTACATATAGTTATACACACATGAATATCAATTATCATAAAGCGGTTGCCGCTTGTTATTATGACATCATCAAAAAAAACCATTCATGTTCTACCGCTGGTGCAAGGCTATCATTTTGCAACGTGTGAACTCTTGCGCGCAGGGGTATTATGCTACTTGATTTACCTTCAATTGTTTCTTCAAATGATTAAGCAATTGACGTAGGTCAGTTATGAATGGCTTTTTGCATGTAGGCATGTTTGGACATGCATTGATAGGAATTACAATTCTGGTTGCAATGGAAATGATGTAGGTATGTATGTATCAACCTGTTTACATTTCTTTATTGCTAGGAATTGTAATTCCGCATGAAGCAAGCATGACATATGTATGTACGTACATTATAATAGTACATCTGTGCAATGTTCTGTACGATATGTATATCGTTTATGGAGGATGATATTAATCTCGTTTATGGAGGATGATGTGCATGCAACAAAAAGAATATTGAAATAAGAGACGATAGTTTTATGGGAAGCTTCTTAATTGATCGATCTAGAAAAAAACAAATTTTTTGAAACATTGTTAGGTAATGCCTTTATCTATTTTTTTGGAAATCTCGCACATACTTTGCAAAAGAAAAATGTATGATTGTAAATCCTGCGAAAAATATATGGTACAAAAAATTTCGAGAAAACTGGAAAACTATACATTTATTGAAACGAAGGCTTATCAAGCAAAATCTTCTGGTAAGTATGGCACGCTTACTGTACCAAGTGATGAATTTGAGCGTCGTTTACGCCTTATCAGTAAATTTTTTGCAGCAGATTTGAAACATCAAGGCATGAAAAAAAATTTAGTTATCAGTATTTCCTCTAAATATAGAAAAATATTTTCCACAATTGGAAGGATGCTTTCATAAACCTGTGGTTACGAGACCACAGGTAAGGCTTGTTCTAATTATGTTAATACGAATTTAAAAAAAGAAGTAATCTTACTTAAACAAAGATTTACAAGGCAGATTAATGTTTTAAAGGAGATTGAATAAATAATAAACCTGAAGAAAATGATGAAGTAATTGGTAATAAATTGTCTTTAATGAAAGATGAAGATGCATAATATCATAGATGGCACAAGAACTAGATGTCGCATGGCATACTAGAGCAGAGTATACAAACTGTGAAATGGGTAGTGCATTCTGGAATGGGCCACAACACGGTTTAGAGTATTCCGAGAGCAAATGTTTTTATTAAGAGCAGTTTTGTATTCGTTTGAGGAGGTCGTAACACTTCAGATACGAAAAAATATGAATCACTCGACGTACACATCAGTTCAAATGTTGTTGTCCATTCCGGAATGGACTCACCCAGCCATATAAATGTTGTATACTTTTTTGGTATTGCATGCGACATCTAGTTCTTGTGCCATCTATGATAATATTTAGTTTCTAAATGGTTAGAATACATGCATTAGGCTTAAAGAAGATACAGTGTTAATAAAAAACGCGACTTGCACTCTACCTCGAAAGTGGTGTGTAAATGTGTGAATTAATAATATGCACATGATTACACGATCAAGGCTTTGTAATTCATTGCTATAAGTAAGTTTTCTTACTGATCACCTATTTTCCATTTTAGAAAGAGTTGATTCCTTTGAAAAGTAAATTGGGGAGATCACATTTGATTGATGTATGAGTGAGTAGCTTTTCAAATTTAGAAGTATAATGTATAAAAGGAAATCATGTTAACATTGAAATTAAATCAAGCAATATCAATTGCTACAGCTTCGACATTTTGAATCAGGAAAAAAAACCTAATGTTGAAAAGAAATTGGAAACATGAGTTGGCACAAACCCTAAATGCTTATAAGTTTATCACATCGAAAAAAGTAGTACACCAATTGATAGTTCCTTCTCTTCAAGATTTCCCATTTGTTATCAAACGTGCCATGTTTCAACACCCCACCCCGTTGCGGGTTACAACCATTACACAAAAAGTTCTAAAAAAAAAAAAATTAAAATATTGCAATATAGGTCAATGTGGCAATTTAAAATCATTAAAAACTGGACATAAAACATAAATATTTTAAAAACTTTTGAAATTTCGGTAAGAAAACTCAGCCATTTTGTTTCAGTGTACCTGAAGTATTCTTATTCTTTTCTGTAATTAATACATTTATATATTATTATATAATTTATATCTTAGCACAACACTTTTAGTTATTTTTAGTTTGATTGGTACTTACCGGAATTGAACCCCAACCCTCAGATTACGACCCAATTACTTTACCACTCAGCTATCGTGGCCTATAGGAGAGGATGCTAAATTGTTTAATATTTATAATCAGAATATGTACGAGTATATCGACGGTACGGTAATGGAACAGTTTTGAAACTATAGAATTTTCTAAAGATTGTTGGTATTCATAATAGGACTGAAATATAGGCGCGTCTACTTTGACAGGTCAAACCCAGCAGACATTAATTGTTTTATACATTTGTTAAGGTATACTGAATATCGTAGAATAAGACGTGATATACAAAAAAGTAGAGTTGCAGCTATGCCGAAAAGAAAACCAATGTTAAAAATTGTGAAATTTCAGTATATTTCCTTGATAAAAAATCGACCGAAAAGGAAGCATTAAGAACATCCATATTTTTCTAAGACCGAAAAGAAAAATGTAAATGGTATATCTTCTACAGGTGAAGTATATTCAAACGATTTCCATAGTAAGAAATAATAAATTTTGAGATAATTCTGTATTAATAATTTCGCTTTTCCGATTTTTATGTAGTTCAAACAGATGAAACAGATGCTATAATAATTAACCTGTTGTTGAGCTTGTATCTTACGGTGATGAAGCAACAATAATTTTTGACGAAGCAGCACATCAAGCTGACACTTTAGGTTCTAGACTAAAGAAACCTGCTACTTACGATGATGGACCAACAATAACATTTGATGAAACAACACATCAAGCTGACACTTTAGCCTCAAAACTTAGCAAATGGGCCACATTTTGTAATATTCAACATACACATTTGTCAAAATTATTAAAAATTCTGTCCGAAGAGGATATTCAGCATTTGCCACGGGATGCAAGAACCTTACTATCAACACCACTTTTAATAGAAAAATCACATATAAAACCATTAGACAATGGTCAATACTTTCATTTTGGAGTGGAAAATTACTTGCACAAAATGCAGGATTCGTTAAAAGAAAATGTAAGTGCACCAATTTCTGCTTTGCATTTGTCCTTTAATATAGACGGAACACCTATATCAATCAGCAGTGGAAGCACAAGTTTCTGGATGATTTCGGGATGTGTTCAGAATTTAATTGATATAATCCAACCTAAAGCTTTTGTTGTTGGAGTTTTTAAAGCATTTGGCAAACCTGATAGTTATAACAATTTTCTAGAGGATTTCGCGAATGAAATGGAAAATTTGCTAAAGAAGGGAATATTACATAATTTATAATATTATGAAATTAAATTTCGTTTTTGTGATTGTGACGCACCTGCAATGGCTTCGATCAAGCAAATTAGGTCACATGGCGGATTTAGGTATATTGCACCAAAGTGCCCTTTTGCACACCTTCCAAAGTCAAAGTGCTTAAAAACCTTGGCTTATATGTCGTATAGTACAGTTCCTTGTACTGCTACACATTTCAGCTGTTGCTTAACAAAAACGATGCCACACAAAAAATCAACTGAAAATATACTTTACTCTTCACCGTATTGAACAACAATAATTAATTTATTCACAAAATCACATTTTTAAATATAATTTCCTAAAGCTAGATATGAATTATAAAATGCTACTTCATCAAAAAAGTGAACATAAAATTTCTCACGTAAAATTTCTCATGAGCCAAAATCGAGAAAAACAAAAGTGTCCAGTTACGTCTGGGTGTAACGTGAACACTCTTGAATTCGCATTCTTGAGGAAATTTCTCGTGAGAAATTAAATTTGTAAGCTAGATACATGCAACACGAATTTTATTTTTGTAGATAATTTTATACGTACGTTAGCGAATTTTGAGTCAAGGTAATTTTGCATGTTTGTTGTAAATAAACATTTTCCCCGGCGTTTAATAATGATTCAACTCAGTTTCTAAAGATCTCAAACGTGGAAGGATGCATTGAAGCTGTATGATGTGTCCGCCATTGTTGTGCGTTGTCGTGGTGTTGGTACAGGTGCCATCTTCCTGGATCTTATTGCACATATTTCGTGACGATATTTCCAGATCAAAACAGAGATTATGACAGTTATCAGCATTATAGATACATAACCCACAGAAAATTGATGAACATCAGTTGATAGTGTGTTTAGTGAAAGATTTTTTTAAACTGTGAGGGGATAATATTGATCCCGATGTAGGTTTATGACTAAGAACGGGAAGGATGGTTGGATTGTCACAAAAGTGTCATTATTTTGTACTGGAACTGGAGTGACCTTAAATAGTTCGAACTCTTCAAGCGATAATAAGGGAAGAGTTAGCTTGAATATAATATATCGTTCAGCGACCGTACCTTCGATATTCATCAATGTGTAATATTTAAGTGCCTCGTCCTGTTGTATTAGTAGGCGTAATGATGAAGGTAGATTAGTTTTAATTTTTATTAATTCTTGTTTTAACTGCAGTGGTGAAATCAATAGCGGACTGATTTTCCCGTGATGAGTATCGATGATGACGTCTAAGATTGAGCTTTGAATTCTGAAGAAGTTGGACACTGTGAGAATTGCGGACAAGGTTAGCAACATGAATGATTGTGACAATTTTTCTTGGTACGCCTCTTCCCTTATGTCGTGTAATTGCTGAGTTGTTTTGGGCAATCTGTATTTCTATTCGCTGAAACTGATGATCAATATTCATTATGTTCAAGGTGGCATCCATGATTGACGTCTGAGTTTTTATCAGATCCAGCAAGTGATTTTCAGTTTTTCCAATATCAAATATCGTTTGTGCATCTTTTCGGCATACTCGGAATCTAACACCCCAAATAAGGCACTGGCGATATTTCCAATAAAGTTGATAGCTCCTCTCTTTGATCTATTCGAATTGCTCGGTTCTGATAGTAATATATTATTTGTGTTCAATTCTAATTGCAGCTGTTTTATGTGTGCAATAATTCCCAAACATTGTTCTCTTTCATTGATTCTTTGGCATAATCCCTCTAAAGCCCAGGGCTTTTGAAGAAGAGCAAATTCCTTCCAATAAGCTATCATGTCGCAAAATACGACGAGTGACGAGTGTGAGCTATGAGTCATTAGTCACGTTATAAGTCATGTGCGCGATTTCTTGATTTTTCACCTAGTTCTAGTCTTAAATAATTGACTAAAAGTATCCGATAACTTGTTTTGTTAAGTGCATAGTGCTCGGTTTGCTTTTCTTTGATTTATTTACTCGTATTTCGACGAAAATCGTCTTTAAAACTTGATACGAGCAGAATATACTGTCATCTGTTAATAGAATGGCAACCAATACCACCGGACAACCATCCACATTACGAAATTCCAATTTGGGTATTAACACAGCTACGAGAGACACCCGTTCCTCCAAGAGTAAGCAGAATAGAACACCGTCCACTACATCACAACAAAGCCCAGCTCTGATTCATGATGCAAAAATTTCCAATCAGTACAGTGACCATCTAAAAAAAGATCATAGTGATCTCCAGATGCTGATAACAACACTAGTTAATAACTTGAGTGACAAATTGGATAAGTTTCAGAATGATTTGCAACAACAAATAAATTCTATTCATGATAGATTTAATGAACTTGTTGAAGAAAAGCTTGGCACAGTTTCAGCACAAATTAAAGGTATTATTGCTAAAATTGAAGATCGTGTGATCTTGAGCGGCAACATCTTGGTAAGGATATTATACTAAATGGTATTCCGTGCGCTGAAAATGAAAATTTGACGGAGATTTTCAACAATATTTGCAGCTCTATCAATATTCCCACTCCTCAAATAAAAGATATCTTCCGAGTAAAACATAAAACAAATCATGATGGCTCTATCATCGTTAAACTTAATTCCACATTTGATAAAAAAAATCTCCTCATAGCGGTCAGTTCTATAATGCAAAGCGACGTATGGCAGTTACACTTCGTAATGCTGGATTCAACTCTGATAGGCGAATTCATATTAATGAGAGCTTAACCAAACGAAACTATATAATCTATCGAGAAGCCCAACGTCTTAAAAAGCGTAATCAACTGTTACTCGGAATGGACGAGTTCTTGTTCGTCGTAAGCCAGGAGATATTAGCCAAATTGCAATCTATTGGAGAAATTCGCAGCTACAACGGCTTTAAATATCGATATAAACAATCGCAATGACAACCTACCTGCATGATGTTTTGTACTATATCTACGTGCTGCTACGTTTACAATTTTCGCATGAATTTCTTCGCGACCTTTTAGTTATAAATGATAATGAACTTTCTAGATATATACGAGTAAGCAATGTACTATTAATATTTTATGAATTTTTTCTCTTGTTACTATTAATTGCTATCTGTGAATTGAACTCTTTAATGTACTGCTTAAGTATTTTTTTTGAAACTTTTATTACTACTTACTCTCTTGCTAATACACTTGCTAAATATTGCTTAATGGATTTTGATCACTTATCTTGTTCTATGTGTATAGTTTTCTTTAATGAACATACAGAATGTAGTTAGTTCTTGACCCTGATTTGCGCTGCTCACTCCCTTATGTACATTATATATATTTGTTTTTTAACAACTAGTAGTTAAGTTATAATGAATTACTCAAGTATTCCGGCTCCTGGTGGCATAAATAACTCTCGAATTTTGCTGGATATTTTGTGCAAAAGACACAATGGTTTACGGATATGCCACTTTAACGCCCAGAGCATACTGCCGAAGATCGATGAGTTTAAAGAGGTTTTCAATGCTTCCTTATTAGACGTGATATGCATATCAGAAACATGGTTAAAGGCTCATATTACCGATGAGATTATTGCTCTTACTGGTTATAGGTTTTTTCGCAACGATCGGTTTAATCGTACTGGTGGAGGAGTAGTTATCTTTTTGAGAAATTCTTTGCGTGGGCCGTATTGTTTCTCTTTCTGATCCCGGTGCTGAAATAGAATATATATTTGTTGAAATATTTGCCGGTAGTAATAAATGCTTGTTGGGTTCTGTGTACAGGCCTCCTCATTCAACTGAATTTAGTCCTCTTAACGATTTTCTTGCAGCTGTCTGTCATGCTTACCAACATATTATAATAGCAGGAGACTTTAATGTGGACATGTTGAATGACACAAATAGAGGCAATCCTGTTCATGAAGTGATTGGGTCTTATAGTTTATCTTTAATAAACTCTCTTCCTACTCATTTCACATCAACATCTTCCACTTTACTTGATCTTTTTCTTGTAGCCGACCAAAATCGGGTGATGTATCAAAATCAGCTGTCATTTTCAGCATTCTCAAAGCATGATTTGATATTTCTAACATATGATATTGATCTTAGTGGGAGAAGTGAATTCCATGTATTCACATATTGAAATTTCAATGCCATAGATTGCGGCTCTCTTTTCAGTGAAGCATCTGAGCTCCAGTGGGAATGTCTCCGACGAACAACATCCGTGCATGAACAGATATATTATTTTGAATATCTCATAAATTATCTGTTTGAGAAATATGTCCCTCTAAAGACCCACTATATTGCTGACACTAACTGCCCCTGGTTTACATCTCGGATTCGGACATTAATCCTACAGAGAAATATTGCTTACGGAAGGTGGAAACGTTTTCGAACACCGGAGTGCTGGGAGGCTTATCGTGTTTTGCGCAATGCTGTAAATCTGGAGATTAAATATTCTAAAAACGCTACTTTGCTTATTATGGCGAAATCTTAAGAACTTTGGTCTCAATAGATCTTGCAATCCAGATATAGATATTGACCTTGATGATCTCAATAACATGTTCGTTGGTACAGTGCCGGATGCACCATCGGATCCTCTTGAAATTCCTGCCTTTGATTCATCTTATGATGGATTTTCTTTTGCACAGGTTGACCAAGAGGAAGTTTTTAAAGCCGTTTTCTCGGTCACATGAAATGCTGTTGGTCTTGATAATATACATGCCAAATTTATTAAACTGTTATTGCCTATTATTATATCTAATCTGACGTACATATTTAACACCATAATACTAACGTCTGTATACCTTGAATCTTGGAAACTAATCAAAGTCATCCCCATCCCTAAGAATCCTAAACAGAATCCCCAGGAGTACCGACCCATCTCCATTTTATCTTTCTTGT
This sequence comes from Dioctria linearis, assembly GCA_963930735.1. Classification (NCBI taxonomy): domain Eukaryota; kingdom Metazoa; phylum Arthropoda; class Insecta; order Diptera; family Asilidae; genus Dioctria; species Dioctria linearis. Next base: position 184,488,997 of record OZ005740.1, read on the forward strand.
CCAAGGTTTTTGAGCGGCTTATACATCAGCAAATACTTAAGTATATTGAAACTAATAACCTAATGTCCAATGTACAATCTGGATTTAGACCTAAACACAGTTGTACGACAGCCCTACTAAAGATATCTGATGATATTCGCTTGTCTATGAATTCTGATATGATAACTGTTCTTTCTCTTTTAGATTTCTCCAAGGCTTTTGATAAAATTAATCACTCACTACTCATATACAAGCTTAAAAGATTGTTTAGTTTCTCTAGTTGTGCTTGCAGGCTTATTTGGTCATATTTGGAAGACCGCCAGCAAAAGGTCTGCTGTGGTGAGTACTCCTCTGAATTTTTACCTGTATGTAGTGGGGTTCCACAGGGGTCAATCCTCGGGCCCTTGCTTTTTTCTGTGTTCATAAATGACATTTCTTCAGTCATTTTGAATTGTAAACTTCACTTGTATGCTGATGATTGCCAGCTATATATTTCAAGACCACGTGGATTGATGGAGAATGCGGTATGTAGATTGAATGAAGACCTTAGATTAACATCTTGGTGGGCACCACAGAATAAGCTTCATCTAAACCCATTAAAATCTTAAGTAATTCTATTATATAGAAATAATCTGGACATCACAGACTTTCCTGAGCTGATGTTAGATGAAACTCCTATTCCATACAGCAGGTCGGTAAGGAATCTTGGCATCATTTTTAACACTACACTTACGCGGTCTGACCATGTCAACAGTATTGTGTCTAAGATTTACGCAACGCTTCGTAAGCTTTCCGTTGCTTCTTTCATTACTCCTCGAAATACAAGGCTCATGTTAGTGAAACAACTTATTGCTCCTTTGATTACCTACGAATGTGAATTGTTTTGCCAGCTAGATTCCTTCTCGCAAAGAAAAATCACTGTCGCGTTCAATTCGGCTGTTTGCTACGTGTACGGTCTGAGACGATATGACCATGTTTCTCCCTATATAAAATCCGTCTTTGGATGCACCTTAAGAGCGTATCTTGATTCCAGGGTAATTCTATTTTTGTATAATTTAATAGTAAAAAAGGTGCCTAGCTATCTAGATGAAAAATTATTGTTTTCTCGGTCCAGTAGAACTGTGGAGTTGAATGTGCCAAGTTTTAGTTATCGTGTAACTGAGCTTCAATTTTTCATTTACGCTACCAGATTGGAGATCAGAAAGAGTGGTGGCGGTGATTTCAGGGGCAAGATACTGGATTATTTCTCTTATCGATAATTATTTAATTAATACTTTTTTTTTAATTTTAGTGCACATGCAATAGCTTTTTTTTTCCTCTTAATATTATTGTATAGATATAGTTTTAGCGCTTTTAGTTTATCTTATTTTATTATTTGTTTTCTTGTCTATTCTATAGTTTATTGTATTTGTTAAGTTTACCTACATATAATTAGAAAGCCAGGCTATAATTGTGTAGATGTTGTTAATAAATAAATAAATTAAAATGAAAATGATTGCAGCTCCCAGATTCTCAAAGTAGATTCCTGGGTGATGAGTGAAGGGTTTTGTTTCGATGGGAGAACTATTAATTGATGGTAGCATTAGACAAGTCAAAAGTAAAGTCACAATAGCAGATCCCACCGATTACCGTGGTTTCTTTCTAGGATTGGCATCTCTTCTTGGCTGAGTTGGTTCGTATGATGTTGTGGGCTCATCTCTAGTGGGTTGAGATATGTTTGAACTTGGTATAGTTGTAGTGATTTCCTTGTCTTCGGTCTCGTTTTTAGCTGCAGGCTCATCGGAGGATTCCGCTCCTATCGGTAGTGGTGCAAGCCTGTGTATTGGACGTCGGATGATTCCACTAGAAGTGCGGATGTCCGCTACCCGAACCAATCCATCATTTCCTCTAATCGTGTTAATAATACGTCCGAGTGGCCATTTTAATGCAGGAATATTGTCTTCCTTTACCAAGACCATGGTACCAGGTTGGACATTTTGACATTGTTGTTTCCATTTATACCTGTGTTGCAATTGGCTTAAATTCTCCGAGGTCCAGCGCCTCCAAAATTCGTTTTTGATGTGTGAAACACGTTTCCAACGAGTGATGAGATTGGCATTTGACGATTTAGCCTTTGGATCAATGGTACTAGTCAATGGCTCTCCGATGAGGAAGTTACCTGGTGTTAACGCTGTCAAGACGTTTGGATCAGAAGACATGGGTGTGATTGGTCGAGAATTAAGCACTGCTTCTATTTCCACAACAACTGTTTCAAGCTCTTCGTAGGTTAATGAGTCTGATGCTAGAGTCCGTTGCAAGAGATGTTTCGCTGATTTGACTCCTGCCTCCCAGAGCCCGCCGAAATGTGGAGCTCGAGGTGGAATAAAACGAAAATCAATGGTCTTTGAGCTGCATGCTTCCATAATTTCGCTTCGAGAGTGACTGGATTCTATGATATATTTTACTTCTTGCTTGGCCCCAACAAAATTTGTTGCGTTGTCACAGTAAATTGTTCGGCAATGTTCTCGTCGAGCCATAAAGCGTCGTAGAGCTCCCAAAAAACCTTGTGTCACTCACTATTTCTAAGTGCGTAGCCTTAGTAAAATGAGTATATATTGGTCCACAAAAGTCTACGCCAGCATTTACGAATGGTCTTGCTGGTTGGACTCTATCTGCTGGCAAATTATCCATCAACTGTGTTAAAAGTTCTGGCTTGGATTTAGCACAGTGTTGTACCACAGAGCGAGCTAAAGTTTTTCCTTTTAATGGCCAGAACTTCTGCCTGGTTATGGCGAGAAGCGTTTGTGGGCCTACGTGTAATTTTTCCTTGGGTATATCGTTGAGGAGGCACTTCGTTAGATGATGGGCGTATGGCAGAAGCATTGGGTGTTTGGCTTGATACGTTAGATTTGATTCTTCCAGGCGACCTCCGACTCTAACAATGTTGTCCTCATCGATAAATGGTGTAAGGCTACTGATGGCACTGTTTTTGGAAAATTCTCCGAAGCTCTTTAAATGCGATAAATCTTCATTGAATCATTCTTGCTGCATTAGTCTCACCACCATCGCTTGACCTTCGTCTAATTCCTCTGCGTTTAAGACATATGTAGCTGCAGGGTCTCGATTAAGTTTCCTCGTGTGTCTGATAAATCGAAGAACGTACGCCATGATTCGTTGGACCTTTCGAAAAGAGTTCCTGTGGTTTATATGACTGAGAATTGTTTCAGCTTCTTTGATTTCAGTGGATGACGCCACTACATGTGCTCGTCTTCTCTCGCTGTCATTCGCAACCGTTTTCTTTGTATATGGCAACGGCCATAATGTTTCAGCACCATGGAAGAAAGTTGGTCGATAAAACCAGGACGGAATTTCCCAACTTCTCTGGAGCCATTCCTCTTGACAAAATGTCTGCGGGATTATCCTTAGATCTGACAGGTCGGCATTGTTCCGAAATTGTTAACTGCTGGATTACTGCTATTCGATTAGCCACAAACGTTTGATATGACGATGATGATGAGTTAATCCAGGCCAGAACAATTTCTGAATCTGTCCAGAGAGAAATAGGTGCATTTTTGATTTTCAGATCCCTTTTTAGACGTCCAGCTAGCTCCGCTGCAAGTTTCGCTGCGCACAACTCTAGACGTGGGAGTGTGACTTGCTTGATTGGGGCAATTCTAGATTTCGCACATAACAGTCGTACAGCTATAATATTATCTCTGTCAACGGATCTTATGTATGCTGGCGCTCCGTAGGCCTTTTCAGAGGCATCTGCAAAGATGTGGATTTGAATCGTCTTAGGGCTTCTATGGGAAAACACATGTCTTGGAAATCTAATGTCCTTTAGGAATGTAATTCTTGCGGAAGTGCCGCATCCCAGTCGCATTTCATCGCACACAATTTTTGAAGGAATATCTTGGCAACAACGATTACGGGAGCCATAATTCCTAAAGGATCAAAGAGATGTGCTATATTTGACAAGGCATTTCGTTTGGTTACTCGAGTGCTTATTTTCCATGTAGTTTTGATGCAGAGATTATCACTCTTTGGTAACCAGGTTAATCCTACTGCCTTTGTGTAATCTTCTTTTTGGCTATAAAAATCCAACTGAAGTTCTTGGTATTATTGGGGAATGCTCTTTAAAAGACTGGGGTGATTGGCACACCACTTTCTCAATTTAAAACCGTCTGTTTGAAGTAAAAACTGGAGCTGCGCTTGAGTTTCAATTGAAGTTGTGAGATTATCGGCTCCAGTTAAGACATCGTCCACATAGAAATCTCGTTTGAGTACTTCAGCTCCGAGAGGATAATGTTCTTGCTGTTCCTCTGCTAGCATCTGCAGTCATCTGGTTGCCAGATAAGGAGCACAACTGGTACCATATGTGACCGTACAAAGTTTGTAACACCTTAATCGATCATGAGAGTTATTTCTGCACCATATAAGTTGGTACCTTGTACCATCGTCGTGAACCTTTTCCTGTCGGTACATCTTTTCAATATCCGCGGTAAATACGAACCTGGGCATGCGAAATCTTAAGAGAAGTGAAAAGACATCATCCCGAATAGTAGGACCTGCTGCTAAGATGTCGTTCAGCGAAATATTGCTGGATGTCTTGGCCGAGTCGCCAAAGACCACTCGAAGCTTAGTAGTCGAACTCTCTGGTTTAATGACACAGTGGTGCGGAAGGAAGTTGTAAGGTTCCTTGATTTCATTGAAATTCACTTCCTCCATGTATCCCAATTCTATATACTCATCCATGAACTTAACATACTGTTTTTTAAGTTCTTCGTTTGTATCTAACCTTTTTTCTAAGGCCACAAAACGTTGAAACGCAATATTCTTCGATTCTTTCTGCAGTAGTGAATGCCTTAGCTGACTGTTCAGCATCATCCAACATCCAGAATTTTTCCATTTGCTGCTGAAGCGCTTCATCTTCTGAGCATATTCCACATATTGCTTGTGTTTGTGGTGTGTGTTGGGTTCTTCCTGCTATTGTCCAACCAAAAACTGTATTCTGCATGGTAGGTAATATCTTGCCCAATTTTATCTGCCCTATTGATAGAATCGAATAATATAATTCTGCCCCAATTAAAAGATCTATCGTCCCTGGCTGATTAAACTGTGCGTCCGCTAGTTGTATATTGGCTGGTATTGGCCGAGAGGCAATGTCAACTGTGAGGGCTGTGGTGAAATGATTAGGGGCAGTATATGTGCCTCTAAAGTAGTGCTGAAGCCATTGATTCGAGATTCCAACAACATATTAACACGTTTTTGCGCTTGCTGTTTGCGTAGGCTAATGCCTTCTATGTTCATTAATTCGGGAGTTCCAATCAGACCTAGTTTGTGCACTAATTTTTGCGTTACAAAATTTAGCTGAGAGCCAAAATCTAGGATGGCTCTGCATTCAATACTCGTACCAGTTTTGTTGGTTAGTTTCACAGTAGCAGTGCTTAATAACACATAATTCTTAGTAGTTGGTGTCGACTTGGCAGTAGGTGATATTGATGGCTCGGCCGTTACCCTGTTTGGTGATGAAGTTGTTGAGATACTCGTTGACGGCTGGACTTCGTTTGTTGGAACTTGATTCGTTCGTTCGTTTGAGACATCCTCTTGATGGACAACTGGATATAATGTGCCCACTTCTCAAACAGTTAAGGCACGCATTAATTCTCTTTACAAGCGATACTATGTTGGATGGCGATAACTGAAGGAACTTAGGACATGCGAATAGTTGATGGTTGCTGCTACATGATGGGCACCCTGTCTTGATCGATGTAGTCAGAGCCCTTTGGATGTGTACCCTTTTACCTTCTGTTCTATTTGTGTTTCCCATTGCTTCCAAGGATTGGAAGCGGTTTTCTAAGAACTGAAGAAACTCCTTTAATGATTGAAGTGACCTGGGTTTACTTAAAGATTGCTCACACAATGTATGTGTTGCTATATCCAACTTTTTCATTAGAATGTGGAGTAAAAGCGGATCCCAGTTCTCTATGTTGATACCTAAGTTTCCCAAGGGGAGCAGGTATTCCTGAGTGGTGTCGTGAATTGTTTTTATCGCAGATGCACTCTCTGTTGTGGCCGTTGGTTGCGAAAGTATCTTATTTAGTAGCGTAGTGACGAGCAATCTGGGGTTCGCATATCTATCATTTATGAGCTTCCATGCGGTGGCGTAGTTTGCTTCAGTTATGGTTAAATGTTGGACCAATTTTTCAGCTTCACCTATTAAAATGCTCTTCAGATACCACATTTTCTGGCATGACGGCAGCGGTTGGTTGTGTATCAGATCCGCGAATAAATCGCAGAATTGCCGTCATTTGAGATAGTCAGCATCAAATTTTGGTAGTTCTACTTTTGGGAGCTTCATACTGGATTTTGGACTGAGTTCTGCTGCTAATGTATTTATATTGGCCTCTGGCTTACGTTGGCTTGGACTTAAGCCGTCATATAAGTTTACCAATTGTTCATGTGTTAGCTCTTCCAACTCGAAGTATTCTCCCATGGTATCTGATTGGTATGAGTCATCCAAATCTTCAAGTATCTTGCTGTGAAAGTGTTGAATCTTCTCCCAGTGATGCTCGATAGCCTTTATTTTTTTCTGATAAAAGTGATCGGAGTGCGGTTGTGCCTGTAGTATGATGTGATTTAGCATGTTTCGTAAACCTTGCATCAGCGAAGTCTGCTGACAAATAATTGCAGAGTTGCCTGCCTTGATTGATTTAGATAGGGCTCCGGTATTATTATCCTCAAGCATTGATTGTTGTTCTATGTTGTCTGCTGCGCCTCCAACAAAAGTTTCATTCGATCTAGACTGAGGTTTGGCGGTCGCACCTGGGTTGTTAACTTGTCGGACTTTTTCTTGCTCGGAATCAATTTGAATTAATTGTTCAGATGAAAATTCTTGTAGCCGCCGTAAGATGTCTTGGTTGAAATTGTCATAACTTATACCCTCATAGTAGTCGTTTGCAAAATATGCATGATCAAGATTGGATCCATAGTTGATGCGGATCTCATTGTCTGTCTTTTCGAATTCTTCCCACAGCTGGTTCAGCTTAATTACCCGTGTGTTCAGATACTCTGCAGTTTTACCTGCAGCTTTATCCGTTTTGTAGTTGACTGCTATACGTTTAATTTCATCTCCCGTTGTCCTTTGACGGGCTGTAAGCTCATCTAAGCTCATGATGGCGTTTATGAAGCTTGAACCGTCCTTTCTACGAAATGGTGATAACAAATCGGGTAATAGTAAAAACTTCGCAAATCACGTCGGGGTCACCAAAAATGATCAGAACTCTTTTGTTCTGATGGACGAATCAGTCAAGGTACACCAACCTTGGCTGGTACGACGATGGAATAAACGGTTCTGTGTACCGCTATACCTTAGACTTAGGTATATTGCACCAAAGTGCCCTTTTGCGCACCTTTTAAAGTCAAAGTGCTTAAAAACCTTGGCTTATATGTCGTATAGGACGTTCCTTGTACTGCTACACGTTTCAGCTGTTGCTTAACAAAAACGATGCCACACAAAAAGTCAAATGAAAATATACTTTACTCTTCACCGTATTGAACAACAATAATAATTTATTCACAAAATCACATTTTTAAATATTATTTCCTAAAGCTAGATATGAATTATAACATGCTACTTCATCAAAAAAGTGAACATAAAATTTCTCACGTAAAATTTCTCATGAGTCAAAATCGAGAAAAACAAAAGTGTCTTGAATTCGCATTCTTGAGGAAATTACTCGTGAGAAATTAAATGTGTAAGCTAGACGAATTTTATTTTTGTAGATAATTTTGTACATTAGCGAATTTTGAGTCATGGTAATTTTCCATGTTAGTTGTAAATAAACAGTCATAGTTTGGCCCGAAATCAAAGCACCTTTAAGAAGCGATGTAAACTTCAGAAATATAAAAATAATTAATGGAGAACATGACAAAGATCATCATAAAAGTAACCACTCAATACTTCAGCGTCTTCCAATTGACATGATTGGTTAATGAAGACGTTTGGAGAAGATTAATTCAAATTTGGCTTGGTAAACCAGGGCCACAAAAATTATGATCTGAGAAAGTGCAAATGCCTTAACAAACGACTCGAACTGTGTTATTTTTATTCATGTTCAGAATTCCAGGGAAAAGCCAGACCCTTCACTTCGCGAATTATCTGAATGCTTCAGAACTTAGAGTTTTTCTACTCTACACAGGTTCAGTTGTGCTGAAAAATATTTTATGCAAATCAACCTACAAGCATTTTCTATGCTTAAGTTTAACAATAAGAATTTTAACTTCGCCGATTTATTACCGCCGTTATAATGAGTTTTCTGAAGATTTTCTTATATATTTCGTTAAGCACTTTCGTGTATTATAAGGCCTATCGAATGTTACTTATAATGTACATGGACTAATTCATATAGCTAAAGATGCGTACAACCTAGGACCACTTGACGAAAACTGTTGTTACAAATTTGAGTCTTACATAAAAATTATTAAAAAAATGTTAGATTGTTCTCTGCGTCCATTAGAACAATGTTATAACAGAGTCTATGAAATAAACGAAGCAAATAATATAGCAGCTAGTGTTTCCCAAATGGCCCACCTATTTTAAGTAAAAATATGTGTGCAACAGACAAATACAAAATTTGTGCCTTTATGTAATCCTTTGTGTCAAATATTTTGAAAAGAATAGTAGCAAAATTTCTATTTTCGGTAAAAAATTAATGTAGAAGCTCTAAACAAGGAACCAAATGGTTTTTATGGTTATAGGAAAATTTGATGAGCATGTGTTGAAATATCAAATAAAGGACCTTAAACTGGAAGTGTTATTTAAAATGTGCTGCTTTCGTTATGATAACAACAGATTCTTTCTTTCGCCTTTAAATCATACATTGGCCGATATATAGAGAATTAAAAAAGATGTATATACATTTATAATATTATATTTCTGAATTACGAACAAAACACATTTTTCAAAAAGTAAAAGAAAAAACTCAGTAATGTAATTTTTAGTTCATCCGCCGTTAATATAGAGAAATGTTAATTTTTTCCAATATATGAATTTCTAAAATTATATTGAGAAAGTGCTTTTTAAAATAAAATTGCTTAACAAAAATTTGGCTTCTGATTTATTCGTCGTCCTTAAGATATTCTTCATTGTACCCAGATCCACAATTATCATTTTCTTCATTAATAGAGACATCAATTTTGGTGCTTCTTTTCTCATCTTCAGCACGAATTTGGTCGCAAGTCTGCTGCAAATATTTGTGGAGCAAAGATGTGGTCATCCTTTCCGTCAATTCGATATAACTCTGCATCAACGTTTCTGCGTATTATAGGGAATTAGTTAGAACATAATTTAAAAATTCGTTTTTATATGTAACTTACCTATTTAAATTTGAATGTGGTTTAAGTTTTTTACTGCAATTTTTTTCTTCTCTCGTCCTGTATAAGATAATTGCTTTTGCAAATGGAGACTATATATACGACTTACGACTTTAAGATGGTCTCTAGCATGTCTTCCTCCAATTTGTGTTAAATAATATCTCTATAAAATTGGGTTACTTATTTAATTAAACAATGTTTAGATTTTCATACTTACAAACTTCCAACTTGAATCTGCGTCATCTTTTGTTTTATCATCGAATATGATCAAAACTTCAATAGTGTTAAGATGGAAATTGAATTCGTTTTCAAATTGCGATGAAGTTATTTTAAGACTCGGGCGCACATTACTGATGTTTGTAATGAAGCGCCACTCATTAAGCGGCATTCATTTCTTCCCCAAATCAATCAAGCGCTATCAAGATCAAATTAAATGAACGAAAACCCCATAATTCCAATGTACATACGTACCTACCTACATATTTCAGAAAACATACATACGTCCATGCATATCTTTACGTACGTACATACGTATTCCAAAAGCATATGGACGTACACATATCTATTGTCATACGAGTATTCCCTGCAAATTATCTCCAAAAAATTATATAACACTTTCTTCTTTAAAGCCATTAACTATTTCTCTGAGAAGAATACTCGAATTACAAGACATTAAAACATTTTCTTTTTCAAGTAACAATTACTTGACCTTTTCAATTCATATCGATTGACAATAATCCCATCAGAATTATTGTCAACTCAACATTTTTCCATTTTTAATACAATAGCGGCAACGCGCTGCATTGTTTACATGAAACAAACCCCTGAGCACGAGACCAATCCTAGCCTGTAGTGGCACTGGGCTGCCCCTGACCTACCATACAACCAGTACGCGCTTGCTTTAATTGTGTTATCATATGTTGGGAGATACGCGAAATGTGCCTAGCTTTAGACCCACAAATTGTGTTCTCTTGTTCTTCGTCTTTTTTTTGTGTTGTCACTCGCTTGCTCATATGTACATATATAGGAAATACTTTGAGCAATGTGTATGATGAAAAAACAATTCTATGCGTAATTTGCATGATGTTCTGACCCCTTTAATGGCGCTATATGAAGTTCCTGGTCATGTATATTCTATTAGCCAATAGCCGGCTTTTAAAATTCTTATATGCAGGGGAATCGTTCAAAAATATTATTTAGCCATGCAATATTGATTTTCGCCGTTATGTATTGGTGCAATATCGGTAGGCCTAGCCAAAATTTCCTCACACATTTAACTGGGGAAATAGGTAGAATAGTGCTAATATTGCTGGAATTTTCCCAATACTCGCTATATACTAACTTTTCTCTAGCCCCACTATGAATAATTCAGCCTTTAGCTGATTATTCAAAATTTGGAACCAAATTTCCAAATAAAAAGCCGATGCGTCGCTAGCCAGAGGCAGTCAGGTTTTGGCAGTAATTTTGGTAAGGGAACCAAGTGACCCCCGACCCACGGTAAGGTCTCTTGTTCTCTCTAAAAGATTAAACACTAAGTCTAGTGAAGTAAAAAACAAAAAGTGTAATAGCAGCAATTTAAATAAAGACACAATGTGTAATTTACAAGTTTTACTCAAGTAATATAAAGAAAAGTGAAGTTTCATTGAAATAAAAGAGATCATTTGTCGGGGCTGGTGAACTTCTTTTTTAAAGCACTCCCAGTCCTTGCTGTAATAATTGCACAGCATGTTGACTTCTTCTTTCGAAATTGTTTTATATCATCTTTTATTAAAGTGCGAAATGCGGTCAATTCTTCCATTATCATGTTACGTAGCTTTTCGTTTATATTTTTCTCTAAATATGCATAAAGGACTAATGTCAGGACTCATGGTTAATTTGAATTGTTTTCAGTACATCCATTTAGATATAATTCCTCGTTTTGTGGTGATAACAAATGACCGCATGCTAAATGCAAAAGATACAAATACATTCAAGGCATAAAAACAAATCATCTTTTAATTTTGCTGGTATTATCCTCAAACGTATCACCGGCTGGAGATTTCCCGTGAGATGTATCAGATGGTACTTCGGACTGCGTCTCTGAAGTATTTTGCGCTGCACACTTGTACGCAGACAGTAAACTGTTGCTATCGTGACAAGAATGAAATCTTTTAACTGGCACTGCGTGCGCTATGGGAATATGAAAACCTTCGTTGCTTTCATCAGATGATGACAAATACGAAGAGGCTGCATCAATTTGTGCTTTTTTTTATTTGTGACTTAGAACCATTATTATCATTTATATTAGTAACACGCTCATAATCTGATGACTCTATATCCGTTTTCTCCATTAAAATTATCTCAGCTTTAAAGGAACTTTTACAATTATCTTAAGAATTAAAAATATTTATGAAACAAGTTTCGAAATTAGATAATTTACCATAAGTTCGCTTATCGACAGGCGAGACTTTAAAAAGCGGCCACTTTTTTAAAGGCTTCTTTTGAGTTGCTATAAAATTGGAAGCGTTTGTACTGAATGGTACCTTTAAAAACATTTTAGTAAATAATTGATAATAGTATATATTAAGAAAAATTTCCTTGCCGTCTCTAACTCAAGTGACGGGTAAAGCCATTTCCGTCTTATCCTTTTCAAATTCGTATACCTTGTACGACATTTTAAAAGTAACATCAACAATATAAAACTAAATTATTGTTGACAAATTCACACCCTATCTACTGAAAACAACTGTGACAGTTTTCAGTACTAAAGAGGCACTAGAAATGCATTGACAAAAAAATTTATAACTTTACAAAGAATTTCATTGTCTGTATTTGTCTGAGTACTGGTAATCAGAATTTCCAAGGCATAGGAATTGATGATGAGGCACGATATTCCAATAAAATTTTCTTTTAAATTCTTTTTTCCAGTACTGATGCGATAATACAGCAGTACTGAAATTCTTAACTTCTTCAGAAGGAAGGAACAAGAACTGAATTATATATTTCTAAACTGATGCGGTATTGTTACATTACTGGATATCTAAATTTCGAAAAATTTTCTCAATTCAGATATCCATACTACTCCGATATTCAAAAATAAAATGGCGTATATTGGATCTCTTTGGAGTACCGAAAGCCGGCATTGGCTGTTGAATACTGAAAATTGTTGCACGTTTACTAGGCCCTACTATCAACACACTCGATGAGAAGACAACGATTGTCAATTACTAATGTCAATCTCGATGCACAACTCAAGCGATTTTGGGAGCCAGAAGGACTCCCAACACAAAATATTCTCAACCAAGAGGAAGAAGAGTGTAGAAAAACATGTCAAACTACACATCAACGATTGAGCAACGGAAAATCCCAAGTCAACTTACCATTCATAAGCAAGGAAGCTCCTATACCAGGATAATCAGGGCCTACATGGTCAACACAGAAGCAAGAGAACTAGCTAAGTTCGAATCACATCACAGAACGTACGGAGTTAAAAGCAAAACAGCCAACTCGAACTACTTCCCTAACTAAGTTCACCGATGACATTCTTCTAGAGTTCAACGATTTATACACAATTGTCAAAATCCACAGAACAGAAGATTGAACTTTCTTAACAGCAATGAATAGAATACTGCTGAAACAACAATTTTAAAGCTAGTACAACAAATGGCTTTCAAAGAAGACTACAGTCATCTAATGAACAATGAACCATTGTCTCGTAATAGTAGGCTGCTTAAATTAAATCCATTTATAGACTCCAGTGGTTTGATAAGACTAGGTGGGAGGTTGGCCAATGCTATGTTCTCATACACGAAACAACATCCAATCATTTTGCCACAGCACCATCACGTGACACTACTTTGGATTGATAGGATACATTCTGAAACTTTGCATGGCGGACCATCCCTAGTCCTAAGTACAAGTCGTGAGAAATTTGGATTTTAGATGCAAGACGCAGCATTACTAGCAGGCTACATAAATATGTTACATGTGCCAAACAACCCAGTGCAAGAACCACTCAACTGTGGGGAAATCTAACTGCTCCCCGAGTAAATGTAACCAAGTCATTCTCAAAGGCCGGCATGGAGTATGCAGGACCGGTAACCGTGAAAGTGTCATCGCCTCGAAAGGACAAACAACACAGGCTAAAATTGAATGCAAAACAACCCAACATAAAACAGGGAGATGTCGTTTTAGTAAGAATCGAACAAGTCTACTCAGGTGCTGACGGATTATACGAGTTGTTCAGGTGCGAACTCAGGACAGCACGTTATAGAAACCCATACCAAAGATATATCGCCTACCCTAAGAAGAAACACACCAGCCAGTGGCAAGAGTTTAAGATGACAGTTCAAAGTATTTTCCTGTCTCCATGTTATCTGTCCTTCATGTCGTTTGGTGATTGTCCCCTCTTACATTCAAGTTAATAATAAGGTACAATTTCATTCAGATGTCCAATTTCGTGAGTCATGACGAAGATGTCTTGTACTTCCTTGAGGACATTCGGTTATCTCCTCCGAGGAGTCCTATGGTGGATCTCTTCGTGGAATCTGGTTGTGATGTATTGACTGGACTACCGAAATCCTCTCACAACAATGCTCCTTCCACATCTGTATCGGTTCAAGGCGCTCATTCCAAAGAACAGCAGGGATCCGGACAGCGGCACTCCGAAACGTATGTCACCACACCACATACAAGATCAATTCCAGCTCAACCAGCATTTATTAATGGGAGGCAGTTGAAATATCGCTCGAGCATTTAAAGCCTACAACAACCATTCACGAGCTCAGAATGGGCATCGAAAACGAACATCAGCGTTTTATCTCATGTGAGGCAACCGACATCTATCTACAGCGACACATTTTAGAGCGTATCGACTCCGATGCCATACAAAACGCAAAACGAAAAATAAGAAACAACAAATCTTCCCCATCGATACCAGGTGTTCCTCCACGTGAGAGCTGATGGGCAGATCTCACCGAATCGCTATCACAAACGCGGCATACAAAAGTTGAAGAATCGGTTGAATGCAGGCATTCAACGAGGGGGAGAATGTTCAGCGAAGAGTGAAGCTGAAAAGAAAAGATGAGAAAAGGAATTAAAAAAAATAATTAATTTAAAGTACTTAACTTAAGTACCAGCCAGGGAAATCGACTGGCTCACATTCCTCCCACGAAGAATCGGTAACTACGTGCACATATAAAATTATCTAATATAAAAAGAAAACACGAATTAAATAAATAAATTAACAATGAATTACTTATATATTAAAAAACACTAACAATTTCTAACAATTTGCAAAATGTAAACATAGATACATACATGCAAACACAATAACAACACTGTGGGAACTTTAAATTATGTCATAATTAGTTAAATTTCAAAGTCTCTCACTAGAAATTTACACCAACTGTGGAAAAAAGTCACATTGTAGCGTATACCCCCTTACGCTACTTTTGTTTGGCTTCTCTACGTCTGTAGAGAAACCCCCATGATTTCCCAGTGTTTCCTGAAAAAAAAATCAAATTTAGTTATTTCCGAGAAGTAGCCCTATGCTACTTCTCCATATTTCAATTCCTGAAAGAGACAAAATTTAGATGTTCTCGAGAAGTAGACCTATGCTACTTCTCCATATTACGAAATTCCTGGAAAAAAATAAAAAAATCCTTAAAACAAAAGCAAAAATATTCAAAGTGCTAAAATTTTAAATTGTTCAAAAACGCGCACAATTTACAATTTTTCATGCAAAACTTACCACTAGTCACCCACATCGAGACGACGAAAACGGTAATTCGCCTAGCTGTAATACATCGCATGATACCATCATGCAATGTATTGCAGCAGGCCCGCAAAATGCAAAAATTCCAAGAAAATTTTGCTCGAAAACAAAATAATCGTTCTACCTAGCAAGGATACACACACAACTGCTCATATAGCCAGCAGTACGGTCGCCAGTAAAAATTTCGGATTCCAACCGACGACGAACGGTTCGGCTGTCGGTTGGGTGTCGTAGCGGCTGTGATGTAGAGAGACTGCGTGCACTCGCGGAGTTGATTTTGTACCTTGGTCGAGTACGGTGATCGGTAGACGCGCGCTGAGATTTTTGCCTGCAATATAAATTTGAGTTTTATTAAAGTTTTGTTAAAGTTTCTTGGAGTAATTTTTGAATTGACTTTATATTGTCCAGTATATAGATATAGTTTTTTTTTGTGCTCAAAAGAAAAGAAATGGAATTTTATCGGTGTATTCCTAATTAAAATAATTACCTGTGTCTGCAGCGTATTTTTTTTTGCCAGAGTACATTTTTTTTTCTTTCACTGAAAAGGAAAGCAATGGAATTCTATCAGTGTATTTCTATATAATAGTAGAAAGATTTACCTGCGTTTGTGTTGACTTCATTTTGTCCTGTATATAGAGTACGTTTTTTCTTTCGCTGAAAATAAAAGAAGTGGAATATTATCAGTGCATTTCTAAATAATAATAGAAAGATTTACCTGTGTTTGCAGTGACCTTATATTGTCCAGTATATAGATATAGTTTTTTTTTGTGCTGAAAAGAAAAGAAATGAAATATTATCAGTGCATTTCTACGTAATAATAGAAATAATTGCCTGTGCCTGCAGTGAACTTTTTTGGCCAGAGTATATTTGTTCTTTTGCTGAAAAGAAGCGAAATGGAATTTTATCAGTGTATTTTTAAATAATAATAGAAAAGATTTACCTGTGTTTGCAGTGACTTTATATTGTCCAGTATATAGATATCATTTTTTTTGTGCTGAAAAGAAAAGAAATAAAATATTATCAGTGCATTTCTACGTAATAATAGAAATAATTGCCTGTGCCTGCAGTGAACTTTTTTGGCCAGAGTATATTTGTTCTTTTGCTGAAAAGAAGCGAAATGGAATTTTATCAGTGTATTTTTAAATAATAATAGAAAAGATTTACCTGTGTTTGCAGTGACTTTATATTGTCCAGTATATAGATATCATTTTTTTTGTGCTGTAAAGAAAGGAAATAAAATATTATCAGTGCATTTCTACGTAATAATAGAAATAATTGCCTGTGCCTGCAGTGAACTTTTTTGGCCAGAGTATATTTGTTCTTTTGCTGAAAAGAAACGAAATGGAATTTTATCAGTGTATTTTTAAATAATAATAGAAAAGATTTACCTGTGTTTGCAGTGACTTTATATTGTCCAGTATATAGATATAAGTTTTTTTTGTGCTGAAAAGAAAAGAATTGACATATTATCAGTGCATTTCTAAGTAATAATAGAAATAATTGCCTGTGCCTGCAGTGAACTTTTTTGGCCAGAGTATATTTGTTCTTTTGCTGAAAAGAAGCGAAATGGAATTTTATCAGTGTATTTTTAAATAATAATAGAAAGATTTACCTGTGTTTGCAGTGACTTTATATTGTCCAGTATATAGATATAATTTTTTTTGTGCTGAAAAGAAAAGAATTGTCATTTTATCAGTGCATTTCTAAGTAATAATAGAAATAATTGCCTGTGCGTGCAGTGAATTTTTTCGTCCAGAATATATTCTTCTTTTGATGAAAAGAAGAGAAATGGAACTTTATCGTTATAATTCCTAATTGAAATAATTACCTCTGTCTGCAGCGTATTTTTTTTTTTTTGGCCAGAGTACATTTTTTTTCCTTCGCTGAAAAGGAAAGCAATGGAATTCTATCAGTGTATTTCTATATAATAATAGAAAGATTTACTTGTGTTTGAGTTGACTTCATTTTGTCCAGTATATAGAGTACATTTTTTCTTTCGCTGAAAAGAAAAGAAATGGAATATTATCAGTGCATTTCTTAATAATAATAGAAATATTTACCTGTGTTTGCAGTGACTTTATTTTGCCCAGTACTTAAATAAATACTTTGTTTTGTACCTGAAAAAAAAACGGAATTGCATCGATATAATAATAGAAATACTTACCTGGGTCAGTAGGGGCCTGTTTATTCAAGCCTACATTTTGTTTTGGAATGGAAAAAGGGAAGTCTTCGTCAGTGAAATTTTCCAATCACCTTATAAACACTACCTGCGGTTAGTACATAAAGGTGTCCATACATGGCATCCACTTCATCATCTGTAATAAAATCGATATCGTGTGCAGTAAGGGCAACTTAACAAGGAAATCATCTAGTTATCGAACTGCATGCAAGTCAAGCTAGGCTTACGATTGTCGGAAAACACTCTCACGGCACGTAAGTGACTCAATGAAAGGGTACTCATTCCACTTCACTTTAGCGCTTGGCAGGGTTCTAATGTAATGCCACAAGGAGTATTCGTAAGTTTTCTTTTCATTAATTAAGTTTTTTTTTTGTCAGTGATTATGCCTATGTGAGTAGATTTTGGATAGTACACCTAATAGTTAAACGACCTTTGCATATAAACTTATAGACAATATGTCAGTATACATTAATCAATAGTGGTACGCTCTAGTTTAGTAGGGCCAAGCACGTAGGTTAAGGATATATATATATATATAACAAAAATATACATAAATATAATTTTTTTTGGAATAAAGAACCAAAGGTTTTGGCCTGACGCGTTGGTCAGAGCATTAGCAAAACTTCCTGTTTTCATTTATACTATTAGCAGATTTTTTTTTATTATATTCATTTATTTCTTACTATTGTTTTTTTTCCTTTTTGCCCTCCAGCCATCAACAAAAAAAAAGGAAAAAAAGGGAGAGGAAAAATGAAAATAAAACAAAAAAAAAAAACCAAATACTGTTTTTCTTACAGGTTTCATTGTTGTAAATGAATGTGATGCCAAAGGCAAAGTGATTGCGGTGAGTCCCTGCTTATATCCCGTGTCGTTTGGGAGTTTGTCTTATTATTTAGAAGGAGATGATGACTTGGATATAATGTCAACCTAAGAGATCTCAGTGAGGAGGGGAGGTGAGATGGCTTTGGGGTAGCCTACGACTAACATACACACACACCTTTATACATGGGGCTTAGCATTTCGAAACGGCTTTGGAGGCTTAACCAGGGTGGATGGGGGCGATTGGGCCCAACATTACCCAAAGCAGGGGTCTCAACAATATCAGAGACCCCTTTCAGCTCTCTCACTCTCTTTTAATCGCTCATTTGCCAGCGTTGTAAACTCTCCGGGTGAATTAGCACTTGCTCGGCGTTGCTGAGGTCTTCTATTTTCCTTCTTTCTGCAGCATATAAATAAACTCAATTTTCTTCTTTTTAGGCTTTCAGGTTCCACCATGAGAAGGAAGCCTGAATTAGATCTTTTGTTTTCTGTCCGTCCGTCTGTCTGATCTGTTATGTTGACGATATTGCACAGCTTAACAAGCATTGAAGGGATGTGGGTGGCAAAAACCACCCCAAGCCGGCTGATCGCTAGCGGCATACTCGCTGTGCAGTCACCCACGCTAATCCCGCGATGATTTTGTAGCAAAGAGGTGTCGGATGCAGTATGTATCTACATTCAGGTACAAGTGAATGTAGGTAGATCTGTCGGCTGACAAGCTCTTCGTTACAAATGGCGCCCAATTTTGTTTTTTTTTCGGCCTTCAGTCAAGCTTCTCTTGACTAAAGTGCAATTACTATTTCAATGATTTTTTCAGGTCGCCCATTTGTCGTTACAAATGGCGCCCAACTTGGTTTGTTTTTCTTCGCATTTAGTCAAGCTTCTCTTGAATAGAATGCAATTGCTATTTCAATGTTATTTTCTCATTTTTTTTGTGCTTTTATGACTATTAGAACTTTTCTTTGTTTTGTAAGACCTCAGTATGTTTTAAGCTGACGCCAGTGATTTGCCTGGCGGATACAAGGTGCGGGGTCTGCGCAGAGCTCTTCTTGCTTCTGTGGAGTGCGTTCCTTCCATGATAGCTCCTTTTTGGCTCTCGTTAGGCCCGACCTTTGTATCGCGGCTGGGTCACTCGACCATGGTTCTGGCTGTATGGGCGATGGTAAACTGCCTTCGGTCAAGTTTTAGTCAATTTCTACCCTAAATTTAACAGTTTCCTTTTGTATAAGTGCTCATCTCCTCGGCGACAAGCGAGTCTTGTGCTCGAGGCATACCACCTTTGAAGCCAAGCTTCGGCTCGTGGACGCCGAGATGACGACCACTTGACAGTTATACTTGCATGACGAGCTGGTCAGCTGACCCAAACCGGGCAAGTTGTTGAACGATGTTCTTCTTTAGATTCTGCCCTTGTCTGGGCATTGGTGTCAGCTTACCGGTTGGTTCTAGTGTGCAACCTCGCACCAGATTTTTTTTGTTCAAACCCTTCTTCTCTAACTTCTAGTGATGGGAGGCTAAGTCGATTAGTGCTCGATGAACGTTGTATGCGATGCATACTGTTGGAATACGAATCCCGTTCATTTCTGCTGGTTCCGAGAAGAAGCCCGTATTATCCCTTTTCTAGTTTAGCTGGGTTGTCCCGTATAGATTTCTAGTTTTAGTTGGGTTGTCCCGTACAGATATTTAGTTTTAGTTGGGTTGTCCCGTTCAGATTTATCTTCTTATACACTGCTCAAAAGTGTATAAGCAAAATGTGGTTTGTGGTTTGAATTGTAAAAATTGGTTTTTGTCCCATTATAATTATATAATACCTGTTTTTACCGTTATTCCAGAATTTTTTTATTGTTGTATGCGCAATAGATGTATCTACTAAAAACAAAAAACAGAACCAAAATCAAAACAAATTCCAGGAATTGACAACCGAAAAACCACATTTTGGTTATACACTTTTGAGCAGTGTATTAATTACCGCTACGGCTTCCTATTCGAGTACCAGCAGCCATTTGATTACCGACCTTTTACCTTTCCTTGATCTGTTGACTTCACTCTCTTGCCAAGTTGATGGACGTTGTCCATCACTTTCTGATTTTTTTTATCCTTGGTAAAAGACTGTCCGTCCTGATCATCCTAACATGGGACGGCAGCCCTTCAGGCTCCGGTCCCACAATTTCCGCTTCTTTTACAATTGTTAGCCCACAATATGGACTGACCGAAGTGCATCGATGAGCAATATTCTGCGAAGAGAGAGAGAGAGAGTTTGTTTTTAATTCCAGCTGGGCTGGAGAAGAAGAAGTTTTTGTGTGTGTTGAACGGGCGTACTGTCCTCGCCGATCCGTCATGCCAACACCTCTCCTTACAAATGATAAACGTATAGTATAAAAGCATTTTCTTAATTTATAGATATTTGGTACAATTTTCTTTGAAATTATTGGTGACATTGGTATTTTCTTGTATTTACATATTTGCCACAATTTTCGTTTGAGTTATCGCAACATTAGTATAGACGCATTTTCTTTTTATGTTAAGTTTACTTGGCACAATTTTCAGCTGACTTAGCCTCAGCACTAGTATAAACGCATTTATTCACTATTTCATTTTTTATTTATATATACATTTGGCACAATTTTCCTTGGATTTAATGGTGGCTTCGTTATAAACGGATTTATTCTTATTATTTATTTTTTGTTTGTTTTTTTTTGGTTACATATACCTGGTGCAATCTTCGGATGAATTATTTTCAGCATTTGCTTAAACACAGGTTCTTTTGGTACATATCTGGCACAATTTCCGGCTGCAGTATCTTTGATATTCGTTAAATGCACTTTGGCTGTTTGTTGATTATACTTGGCGGAATTTTCGTGAATAGTCACATCATTGTTTCGCTATCGTATTTGGTATAGTCTTCATTTAAACTATTCTCGGCACACTACTATAGACGCGTCCTTTTTTTTAATTATTCAGTATAATTCTCTGGGGAATTCTTCTTTTGATATCAACACCAGAGCATTACCTCGCGGTTTTTTTTTCTCTTAATTTTATTTGTCGGGAGATTCAGACCAAGATGGACTTCTCCTTCTTATCACCGGATGAGCTTGAGGTCGAATTCGCTGTACGCAACCTTAGATCTGCTAACGCTAACACTCGCCGTAAGCTCATAGAGGTGTACGAGGCCGAGAAGTTGGAATCCGGCAGAGCACCCTCTATGTCTCACGCTTATAAAAATCCATCGCGCGAAATAGACTATATTATCAGTCGAGTCGACGCTCTGAATCGTGACCTGAGTTCGGACCCCATCCGAACTGTCGAAGATCGTACGCGTTATAACAGTCAGGTGCTCCATGTACTCTATAGAGCCCAGCGGCTGCGTAATACGTCTCCCTCTGTCCAGTCTGATGCGCAAGCTTATGTCCAGACCTTGAAGGATATCCTGAGCCGTGTCGAATCTTCCCAGCCTACGACAGAGTCCGTGGCTGAGGGCGCTGGAGGCGTAACGCTCACAGTTCCTTCGATAAGCACAGACAGTCAAGGGTCCAACCTGTTGACAGGTGCTAAGCCGAAACCAGTTTTGACCACGGAAGGCGCTGCGATGGACTTGCCAGGACCTAACCTGTGGAACGTCCACACTAAGCCTGCCGAGTCGTACCTGGACTTTTCAATATTCGAAGAGCAGAGGGCTCAGGCAGCTACCCTGACATACCACACACGTTTGCTGACCCAATTTCGGCAAGGTCACGTATAACGTCGATCAACGATCGGCTGGAAAGTTTGAATAGAGGTCCAGTCACTGGAGTATCTCCGTTGCCGAGACAAAGTAATACTGGATCTCGTGTACCACCTTTATTGGGCTCGTTCGTTTCTCCGCTTAATATTCCAACTCATACTCGACAGCCAGCAGCGAGGGACCGTAACAGCGTATCACACAGTCCTGTCTTCCGCTGGAAGTTAAATTTTGATGGCACATCCGGCTTGGATGTGACAGATTTCATATTTCGGGTAGAATCTCTGGCAGTACTAGAACAAGTATCCGCCTCCGAATTGTGTACTGGGTTTCATACACTTGTTACCGGGAAAGCTGCCAACTGGTATTGGCTATACTTGCGAAATCAGCGTACGCATTCGTGGCAAGAGATACGTTCAGCACTCCTACGGGTATTCCGCAGCCAGGAAGCTGACTACGAAATTCGCAAGCTAGTTGAGTCAAGGAGGGAAGGAGTGAACGAGTCCTTCATTTTCGATTAGCGGTTCACGCGTTAGTGTCCAAAATGAGCATACCGATCCCAGAAGCAGAGCTGGTGGAAATTCTGTGACGTAACATGAAACCTGAGGCGTTACTCCTTTATCAGACTGATAACGTGCTAGATTTGAGGGACCTGTGTAACAGATTTGAAACATTATGGTCCGATATAGGCTCTCCGCGAGCAGTGCATGAAATCTATTCAGATACATCGTATTTGAATCACACTTTGTCCAATCGAATAGACGGCATTCAAGTTCAACCGCGAGGCGTTCAAATTAATGCTCCGAGAGACATTCACCGACCCGTTAGATCTCCAGTGACATGTTGGAATTGCTCGGCGGAAGGTCATGTCTGCGTCAACTGTTCACTAGGGCCACAGAGGGTCTTCTGCTATGGATGCGGTGCAGTGGGGGGTAATTAAAACGAAATGCAGAGCTTGCTTGTCGGGAAACCAAGGTCGGGGTCAAAATTTTGTAGTTGGTCAGCGCCGTTTGACTCCAAACTTCAGGCGCACGACAGAAGAAGCGACTACCCAAAACCGAGCCCAACCGCTACCATTAACTCCACGGCGTAGAGCTGTCAGCGATGTTGCAGCGCTCCCAAAACTCATGAACCCAGATCGGATTTTAAGGCGGCCAACAGTCTTAAGGTGGTAAACACGTCTAACTCTTCCACTCAGACGGAGAATTCCAGCACGCTAAGCACATCAAATTTTACCACCTACTTGGAACCCGGCCCTTACGAAAATTGCAGTTGCACCTTATCAGATGAAAACACTTCAATCTACACCTCAGATATAGAAGATGCATCGTTTTGTGGCAGCGAGTTCCCACCGGCTTCAGGGTCCCTTTGCTCCAGGACTGTCCCACGCACACATAGGTACCTCAGCCTGCGCAGAGTCATAAAGGCTGCCATTGCCGAAACAGTAGTATCTGATGAAGAGGATCCTTGGGATCCTCGTCCTTATGCCGATTCAGGGACAAAAGATACGAGGTTTATTGGATAGCGGTGCAAATGTGAGCGTGCTCGGGCCTGGAGCAGAGGGTTTCCTGGGCAAGATGGGGATTTCGTTCCAATCGATGCCGTCTTCAGTTTCGAGCGCTGATGTCCGGCAGCAAAAGGTCCTGGGTCACATACGGGCCCTCGTAAAATAAAGGGAAAAGACGCGTATGATGAGACTGCACATAGTTCCCTCTCTTCAGCAACACCTGTACCTGGGAATCGATTTTTGGAAAGCATTCGGTTTAAGACCTCTTATGTTAAGTGAGCTGCATTCCTTGCCAAAAGCCTCACCTTCTTGTTCGCAACAGCACGATCTGTCAGAATACGATTCGCAACGTTTGCAGGAGGTGATCACCTCCTTTCCATCATTCAGCCAGCAAGGCTTTGGTCTCACCACGTTAGTAGAACATGAAATAGACATTGATCTGGCAAAACCCCTTAAGCAGCGTTTCTATTCAGTGTCTCCAGCAGTGCAGGAATCCCTATATGACGAGCTCGACCGAATGCTGTCGCTAGGGGTCATTGAGGAGAGCCAAAGTTCGTGGTCGTCACCAGTCACCTTGGTTAAGAAGGCTAACGGTAAAGTGCGCCTCTGTCTGGATGCCCGAAAATTGAACTCCGTAACAGTCCCAGATGCCTTTCCGTTGCCGGTTATAGACGGACTCCTCAGTAGACTCCAGGAGACAAAGTTCATCTCTGCCATAGACTTAAAGGATGCGTTCTGGTAGATTCCTCTAGCTGTGGGATCAAGAGACAAAACGGCTTTCGCAGTGCCGGGAAGACCCCTATACCAGTTCAAGGTGCTTCCGTTTGGGCTTTGAAACGCTCCGCAAACAATGTGCAAGCTGATGTGCAAGGTCATGCCTCACCAGCTGCATGACCGAGTGTCTGTGTATCTTGACGACCTACTCATTACTTCCTCCACGTTTGACGAACACCTAAGGCTTCTGGCGGAAGTCGCGTCGTTGCTCCGCGCTGCGGAGAAAAGTAAGTTTTTATGAGAGAGGTCAGATATCTTGGCTTTGTAGTTGGGGATGGGTGCTTCCGGGCTGATCCCGAAAAGGTCACAGCTATTCAGAGCTTGCCAAGGCCAACAACTGTCAAGAAAATACGTAGCTTCCTCGGACAGATCTTTTAAAGAAGAACATCAATTTCGAGTGGAACGAACAAGCGGAACTGGCACCCCAACAGCTGAAACAGTATCTGATGACCGCAACAGTGCTCGCGAATCCGGACTTCTCCAAGCCTTTTTTCGTTAAGTGTGACGCTAGCACTACAGCGATTGGAGGCGTCTTTTTTCAGCGTTCTGTAGACGGGGATGAGTCTCCCATCGTATATGTCGCAGAAGCTGAACGCGGCGTAACGCTTAAAAAGTTTCAGGCCGTATGTGGAAGGACTGGAGACCACGCTGGCCTCAAATGGCTCATGGACCAACGGGATCTATGTGGCAGGCTGGCTCGTTGGAGCCTGAAACTTCAGGTCTTCAAATTTCATATTGAATAACGTAAAGGTAAGGACAATGTGGTGGCGGATGCCCTTTCAAGGTCATTTGCTGATGAGGCAGTAGAACACCACACTGACGAGCTAGTTTCTCCGGCTCAAATCAGCTCGCTCGATTTGAGTTCACCTGCATTCCAAGAAAAAACGTACGTTAAGAGAATCCAGCGCATCACATCGAATCCCAGCGGTTTCCGGAACTTACGAATTAGCGGTGGTAAAGTATTTATCTCATTTTCGCTTCCAAATAAGAACGTCTCAGGGGAGCAGGTTCAGTGGAAGCTATGGGTTCCTGATAATCTCACGGGCGATTTAATCTAATCAGAGCATTGCCTTCCTAGGGCAGCACACTTCGGTTTCGCAAAAACTCTAGAAAAGCTACGCCGTAAGTACTACTGGCCGTAGTATCTTCGTACGTATCTTCTGCGATTTTCTAGGTCCTTATCCGCGCAGCCGAGGTGGTAATAGGTATATCTTCATCGTACTGGATCACTTATCTAAGTTCGTGCTGTTGAAAGCAATGCCAGAGGCCACAGCCTCGCGGGTCGTCTATTTTTTGGAGCAGGAAGTCTTCTTAATGTTTGGGATTGCGGAAATGGTACATTCAGAAAATGGTAGCCAGTTCACTGCAAAAATATTCGCACAACCATTGTAGCGTATACCCCCTTACGCTACTTTTGTTTGGCTTCTCTACGTCTGTAGAGAAAACCCCATGATTTCCCAGAGTATATAATTTAATAAAAGTTAGCTATCTCCGAGAAGTAACCCTATGCTACTTCTCCCGATGAAAAAATTCATGAAAAGTTAAAATTTATTTATTTTCAAGAAGTAGCCCTATCCTACTTCTTCATATTAGAAAATTCCTGAAAAGATAAAATTTATATATTTTCAAGAAGTAGCCCTATGCTACTTCTTCATATTAGAAAATTCCTGAAAAGATAAAATTTATATATTTTCAATAAGTAGCCCTATGCTACTTCTCCATAGTACAAAAAAATTCCTGGAAAAATAAAAGATAAAATTTATATATTTACATGAAGTAGCCCTATGCTACTTCTTCATATTAAAAAAATTCCTGAAGATAAAGACATATTTATACATACCCGCATACAAGTCCAGATCTAAAACAAGCAACAACAACAGCAGAATATTTTCCAGTAGAAAAATTACAAAATGTGCAAAATTAGCACAAAATACAATTTTTCGTTTAAAACCTACCGCTAGTCACCAGCATCCAGGAGACGAAAACGGCAATTTGCCTAGCTGTAACAGATCGCGTGATACCATCATGC
The DNA here is from genome assembly GCA_963930735.1 of Dioctria linearis. Lineage (NCBI taxonomy): Eukaryota > Metazoa > Arthropoda > Insecta > Diptera > Asilidae > Dioctria > Dioctria linearis. The sequence continues at coordinate 184,515,108 of OZ005740.1, forward strand.
AATGTGTTGCAGCAGACTTGAAAAAAGAACAAAAAAAATCTGGGAAGAAAAAAGGCGCTCGCTTGCCGGTGGCTGAGTGAAGAACGTTGGCAATGTAGGGAAACTGCGTGTAGTCGGGGAGTTGGTTTTTGGCTTTGAACGAGAACGGTCGCAGAAAAATTGAGTCGTGATTCGTCTTTATTTAAAATCAGTCTTTAGAGTTCTTTTTGCTTTTGTGAACTGAAAGGAAAAAATTTAGTTTATTCATTCTGGTCGTGAATTTTGTTAATTAGAATATTTACCTGTGCAACAGTGATTTTTCTAAAGATCTTTCTAATAGCGAACTGAAAGAAAATTTTGGTGTTAATGCTGCACATTCTTAAGTTTTTTTAATTGGATTACTTACCTGTGCGACAGTGATTTTTTTTTATTCATGATTGTTATTGATTGGATTACATACCTGTGCGACAGTGATTTTCATGTATATCATCTTGTTGGTGAACTGAAAGAAAATTTTAGTATTATTGTTGCGCATTCATAAATGATATTAATTAGATTATTTACCTGTGCGCCAGTGATTTTTCACATAGATATTTCTAATAGCGGACTGAAAGAAAATGTTGGTATTAATGTTGCGCATTCATAAGTTTTAATATTTGAAATATTTACCAGTGATTTTTCATATAGATATTTCTAATAGTGAACTGCAAGAAAATTTTAGTATTAATGCTGCGCATTCATAAGTTTTAGTATTTGAAATATTTACCTGTGCGACAGTGATTTTCTACATAGATCTTTCTAATAGTGAACTGCAAGAAAATTTTAGTATTAATGCTGCGCATTCATAAGTTTTAGTATTTGAAATATTTACCTGTGCGACAGTGAGTTTCCCTATAGATCTTCCTAATAGTGAATGAAAGAAAATGTTGGCATTAATGTTGCGCATTCATAAATTTTATTAATTGGAATACTTACCAGTGCGACAGCGATTTTTATGTAGATCTTCCTATTAGTGAACTGAAAAGAAAATTCTGATTGATTCATTCTGTGCAGTCGTAATTTGTATTAATTAGAATATTTACCTGCGACAGTGATTTTCATATAGATCTTTCGATTGGTGAACTGAAAGGAAAATTTTGGTTTATTCATGCTGTGCACTCATAATTTGTATTAACTGGAATATTTACATGTGCGACAGTGATTTTTATGTAGATCTCCCTATTAGTGAACTGAAAAGAAAATTTTGGTTGATTCATTCTATGCAGTCGTAATTTGTATTAATTGGAATATTTACCTGCGCGACAGTGATTTTCATATATAATCACATTGGTAAACTATAGAGCAAATTTCGGTTTAACCATACTGTGCACACATAATTTGCATTATTTGAAAGACTTACCTGTGCGTTGGTGAGTCTTATATACCATAGTAGTGGCGAACCTGAGAGAAAATTTGGGAAAAAGTTTCCTTGCACGTAACAAAGATCAGGTGAACTCAGACTTCAACGTAGTCCTGAAGCATCTAGCAGATAGTTGGAAAACCAGTGTCCAACCCTTTTGGTAAAGGAGGAAACCCCGAATATGATTAAATAAGGTGTTATGTAAGTCCATAGCGGACCACAAAGTTAGTTCAAGTTTTCTCTAAGTATTATTATTTGCTTTGTGTTCTTTTGTTTCTAATTTTACCGTGTTAAAACCATTTAGTGTACATCTAAGGTTAGGCGTCGATCACAGGGTTCGATAAGTCATATAATAGGAAAGCGCTTATTAGGGCTAGTCGTAAGGATTCAGATCTAGATTAATATTAACCGGAGACTATGTTTCCTTTAGTTTTTTTTGTATATATACCATTTTAGTCTTTTTGTGACCGGGTTTCCTTCCTCGTAAGTGATTCATATGTTTGAACATCCTAAATAAAGAAACTATTTTTATTTGGACTTGATGAGATTTTCAGTTCCAACTCCCCGACTACACGCAGTCTCCCTACATTGCCAACGTTCTTCACTCAGCCACCGGCAAGCGAGCGGCTTTTTCTTCCCAGAATTTTTTTGTTCGTTTTTCAAGTCTGCTGCAACACATTGCATGATGGTATCACGCGATCTGTTACAGCTAGGCGAATTGCCGTTTTCGTCTCCTGGATGCTGGTGACTAGCGGTAGGTTTTAAACGAAAAATTGTATTTTGTGCTAATTTTGCACATTTTATAATTTTTCGACTGGACAATATTCTGCTGTTGTTGTTGCTTCTTTTAGATCTGGACTTGTATGCGGGTATGTATAAATATGTCTTTATCTTCAGGAATTTTTTTAATATGAAGAAGTAGCATAGGGCTACTTCTTGTAAATATATAAATTTTATCTTTTATTTTTCCAGGAATTTTTTGTACTATGGAGAAGTAGCATAGGGCTACTTCTTGAAAATATATAAATTTTATCTTTTCAGGAATTTTCTAATATGAAGAAGTAGCATAGGGCTACTTCTTGAAAATATATAAATTTTATCTTTTCAGGAATTTTCTAATATGAAGAAGTAGGATAGGGCTACTTCTTGAAAATAAATAAATTTTAACTTTTCAGGAATTTTTTCATCGGAAAAAGTAGCATAGGTCTACTTCTCGGCAATAGCTAAATTTTATTAAATTATATACTCTGGGAAATCATGGGGCTTTCTCTACAAACGTGGAGAAGCCAAACAAAATTAGCGTAAGGGGGTATACGCTGCAGCGTGGGGACGACCCACCGAGAATAAATTCTCATGCCGGGTAAAACGAGGAAGGAAGAGAAAAGAGAGAAAAAAAACAAGAAGGTCGACTCGGAGGTGAACTATGAATAATATATTTGCAGCCGCGCCCAACATGGGACGGCCCACAAGAGTCTCAATCCGGGCTTTGACATGAGACATATGTCAGGATATGCACTAAAAGGAATAGATACACCCACAACGCGCCCAACGTGGGGACAACCCACAAGAGTCTCAAGCCGAGCATACACTATACCCTGGATTATTGAGAAATCGATTCCCATATGCGGGGCTGATCCCAGTTCGTCTTGGACGAGGGAGGACTGATCTACCGATAGACGTCGTCTACCAACTCGCCTCGCCCAATGAACTGACCAGGAGGAGGTTCAGCGATTGATTTATTGGGTACCGGAATGTTCGGCTCGAGATTACTACTTCGTCGGTGAAATGCCGCTACTTATCGTTCTGGGTTCTGCTGAATCCAGTCGCAACACCCCGGAAATTCCCCCCAATCCCAAGAGAGGAAATCGCTTCGTAACAGATAGAATTCATCTATCCACTCACTCAGGATGACGGAAATCCCGCGGGATGCAGCAAGCGGGTTCAAGCTCTAAGGAAATTGAAGAAAGGACAGGAAAGAAAAATCCTTCAGATGAAGGCTAACCCAGAAGGGGTTAGTACAAAGTGAAAGAGGTTTATCACCCACCACTGAGGAAGTAGTAGGAGGGTTTGCGATAACCTGTAGTTCACAAGTGAAGCTTGCCGGATGCCTTCTTAGGGCTACCGAGATCTACTCAACTTTGATCAAGACTTTATATCCTAAGCATGGAAAAAGGGAAACCAAAAAAATTTCCAAAGAAGGGAACTTACTAAAGGCATCTTGAAAGAATGCGAAAGGAATGGCATTACTGCGTGCCTGATAAAGAAAATAAACCTTAGCTTATAATAGCCATTCACAAGATATAGCCGATCTAGTCCGACTGACAATCCGACTAGGAAAATGGCTTCTATGGTAGTACCGGTAGCATTCAAACCTAACAAACGCGACAGTGATTCCATAGCTCGTAAAGATTATACGGTTATACTTATCTTGATCATTGGATTACTAGCAGTGTCGAAGAAGAAAAACAATTTTTTTATATGTACAATGCTTAGAAAAAAAAATAAGATCTCGCTCACTACACGCACTACTTGGGTTGCATCGAAGTGGCTCACCTGGAACTGGACAATTAGCACGATAACAATATAAATAAATTTTGAAAATAAACGCAAAAAAAAAACGACGGTGATATTGGTAACAAGATACGTGTACGTTAGAATAATCAATAACACTACAGTGTATTACCCCGATAATAGTTAAGATTGAGTCAATGAATGAAACTTACGAAACACATATATATAGCCTCACGAATGAAATGAAGCGTCGATATTTTCCCTTCATGAAGGGCGTCGGCATGACGGCACGACGAGAGGTGAGACACACTCGTTCCAACACAATAAACTTCAGCACTGCTGTAAAATAAAGAAAAAAACCCAACAAAAAAAATTGTTTTCCTTCTAACTCTCTATCTCTCTCCTCGCCGTCCACCACTCTCCAAGGCGTTCGCTCAGAATCAGGGTAGCCGCTAAGCCATCGGTCACTCTATACTAAAGAAACATGTACATGGGGGAGGGGAAGTTTGGTGCAATGTCAGAGATCGGAACTTGAAGTTGCCGTCTCACAGTGCATGATCGTGACAAGCACTCCCTTAGTCAAGGACGAAAATCAAGAGAGATGAACATCGTTCATCACCTTGACAAGGGACTGAGGTCAACAAATCAAGGACAGTGTGAGCGGGTCGGTGATTAAGTGGCTGCTGGTACTCGAGTAAGAAGCCGTAGCGGTGATTTATATAAGGAGATAAATCTGAACGGGACAACCCATCAACTAAATATCTGTGCGGGACAACCCAACTAAAACTAAGTATCTGAACGGGGACAACCCAACTAAAACTAAATATCTATGCGGGACAACCCAACTAAAACTAAATATCTGAAAGGGACAACCCAACTAAACCTGTAAATCTATACGGGACAACCCAAACAAAACTAAAAAGAGATAATACGGGGCAGCCCAACTGAAACTAAAAAGAGATAATACGGGCTTCGTCTCGGAACCAGCAGAAGTGAACGGAATTAGTTTCAAAAGCGTATGCATCGCATACAACGCCAACTGACCACTGATCGACTTAGCCTCCCATCACTAGAACTTAGGGAAGGTTGATGGGGAATGACAAAAGACAAAAAAAAGTCACCTTCACCTCGTGTGGGACTCCGCTCCAAATTCACCGTCCCGGCATTGCATCGATCACTCCAAGTCGGATACCAATCTAGAGGATGCTCAACAGCCATCCTCCCGTCAGAGTGATCGAAGCAGCCCCTAAATGGAGCCATGGGAGCGGAGCGCCACGCAAGCGCGAAAAGTTAGAAAAAGGATCATTCGAACTGCCAGGCTGCATCAACCCAACAAGGACAAGGTCACAATAGATGAACGTCGTTCATCAACTTGTTGAGTTGAGAATGACTTGCGGTTCTTCAGGTAGGCCTGCATCGAGTGGTCAGCTATTCAGTGGCCACGAACCGAAGCTTCGCTTCCCACTGGTGCCCGGAAGCCCAAAGTCCGCATATATACCTCTGAAGAGAAGAGCACTTCAATGCTAGAAACTGGAAAGTTTCGAAAGTTTAGATAGGAGATAAAATTCCAAGTGGTGATCACCCGGTGTCCACGAGCTGAAGCTTGGCTTCAAATGTTGTACGCCTCGCGCACAAAACTCGCTTGCTGCCAAGGAGGTGAGCACTTAGATAAAAGAAACTATTAAATTTAAGGTAGAAATTGACTTAGACTTGACCGAAGGCAGTTTACGATCGCACATACAGCCAGAACCATGGTCGAGTGACCCAGCCGCGACACAAAGGTCGGGGCTAATCATATCAGTACGGCTTTGGAGGCTTAGCCAGGGTGGATGGGGGCGATTGGGCCCAATATTACCCAAAGTTGGGGTCTCAACAACATCAGAGATCCCCCTCTCAGCTCTCTCTCAATCGCTCATTTTCGAGCGTTGTAAACTCTCGGGTGTGAATTAACACTTGTTCGGCGTTGCTGAGGTCTTCTTTTCTCCTTTTTTTGCAGGATGTAAATAAAATCAATTTTCTTCTTTTTAGGCTTTCAGGTTCCACCATGAGAAGGAAGCCAGCATTAGATCTTTTTTTTCTGTCCGTCCGTCTGTCTGATCAGTTATGTTGACGATTTTGCACAGCTTAACAAGCATTGAAGGGATGTGGGTGGCAAGAACCATATCCTGGATATGATTTTGTAACAAAGAGGTGTCGGATGCAGTATGTATCTACATTCAGGTAGATCTGTCGGCTGACAAGCTCTTCATTACAAATGGCGCCCAACCGGTTTTTTTGTGCTTTAAGAGCTTATTTTTAATTGTTGATTTTTCTGGTCGCCCATTCGTCGTTACAAATGGCGCCCAAGTTTGGTTTTTTTCTTCGCATTTAGTCAATCTTCTTTTGACTAGAATGCAATTGCTATTTCAATCTTATTTTCTCAATTTTTTTTTGTGTTATTGTCACTATTAGAACTTTTCTTTGATTTGTGAGACCTTAGTATGTTTTAAGCCGACGCAAATGATTTGCCTGGCGGATACAAGGTGCTGGGTTTACGCCTTGCTTCTGCGGAGTGCGTTACTTCCATGATAGCTCCTTTGTGGCTCTCGTTATGCCCGACCTTTGTGTCGCGGCTGGGTCACTCGACCATGGTTCTGGCTCTATATGCGATCGTAAACTGCCTTCGGTCAAGTCTAAGTCAATTTCTACCTTAAATTTAATAGTTTCTTTTATCTAAGTGCTCACCTCCTTGGCAGCAAGCGAGTTTTGTGCGCGAGGCGTACAACATTTGAAGCCAAGCTTCAGCTCGTGGACACCGGGGTGATCACCACTTGGAATTTTATCTCCTATCTAAACTTTCGAAACTTTCCAGTTTCTAGCATTGAAGTGCTCTTCTCTTCAGAGGTATATATGCGGACTTTGGGCTTCCGGGCACCAGTGGGAAGCGAAGCTTCGGTTCGTGGCCACTGAATAGCTGACCACTCGATGCAGGCCTACCTGAAGAACCGCAAGTCATTCTCAACTCAACAAGTTGATGAACGACGTTCATCTATTGTGACCTTGTCCTTGTTGGGTTGATGCAGCCTGGCAGTTCGAATGATCCTTTTCTAACTTTTCGCGCTTGCGTGGCGCTCCGCTCCCATGGCTCCATTTAGGGCTGCTTCGATCACTCTGACGGGAGGATGGCTGTTGAGCATCCTCTAGATTGGTATACGACTTGGAGTGATCGATGCAATGCCGGGACGGTGATCTTGGAGCGGAGTCCCACACGAGGTGAAGGGTGACTTTTTATTTGTCTTTTGTCATTCCCCATCAACCTTCCCTAAGTTCTAGCGATGGGAGGCTAAGTCGATCAGTGGTCAGTTGGCATTGTATGCGATGCATACGTTTTTGAAACTAATTCCGTTCACTTCTGCTGGTTCCGAGAAGAAGCCCGTATTATCTCTTTTTAGTTTCAGTTGGGCTGCCCCGTATTATTTTTTTTAGCTTTTTTTTGGGTTGTCCCGTATAGATTCATAGGTTTAGTTGGGTTGTCCCTTTCAGATATTTAGTTTTAGTTGGGTTGTCCCGCATAGATATTTAGTTTTAGTTGGGTTGTCCCGTTCAGATACTTAGTTTTAGTTGGGTTGTCCCGCACAGATATTTAGTTTTAGTTGGGTTTTCCCGCACAGATATTTAGTTTTAGTTGGGTTGTCCCGTTCAGATATTTAGTTCTAGTTGGGTTGTCCCGATTTTCGTCCTTGACTAAGGGAGTGCTTGTCACGATCATGCATTGTGAGACGGCAACTTCAAGTTCCGATCTCTGACATTGCACCTACCTTCCCCCTCCCCCATGTACACGTTTCTTTAGTATAGAGTGACCGATGGCTTAGCGACTACCCTGATTCTGAGCGAACGCCTTGGAGAGTGGTGGACGGCGAGGAGAGAGAGAGAGAGTTAGAAGGGAAAACAATTTTTTTTGTTGGGTTTTTTCTTTATTTTACAGCAGTGGCTGAAGTTTATTGTGTTGGAACGAGTGTGTCTCACCTCTCGTCGTGCCGTCATGCCGACGCCCTTCATGAAGGGAAAATATCGACGCTTCATTTCATTCTTGAGGCTATATATATGTGTTTCGTAAGTTTCATTCATTGACTCAATCTTAACTATTAGCGGGGTAATACACTGTAGTGTTATTGATCATTCTAACGTACACGTATCTTGTTACCAATATCACCGTCGTTTTTTTTTTGCGTTTATTTTCAAAATTATTTATATTGTTATCGTGTTAATTGTCCAGTTCCAGGTGAGCCACTTCGATGCAACCCAAGTAGTGCGTGTAGTGAGCGAGATCTTATTTTTTTTTGTCTAAAAAATATGAAAAATTTGTTTTTCTTCTTCGACACTGCTAGTAATCCAATGATCAAGATAAGTATAACCGTATAATCTTTACGAGCTATGGAATCACTGTCGCGTTTGTTAGGTTTGAATGCTACCGGTACTACCATTGAAGCCATTTTCCTAGTCGGATTGTCAGTCGGACTAGATCGGCTTTATCTTGTGAATGGCTATTATAAGCTAAGGTTTGTTTTGTTTATCAGGCACGCAGTAATGCCATTCCTTTCGCATTCTTTCAAGATGCCTTTAGTAAGTTCCCTTCTTTGGAAATTTT